>VMDO01026712.1:0-26462 GCA_007922755.1 Pedetes capensis | reverse complement strand
ATACATGTGTAAATCACATATTTCATGAGCTTTTCCTACAATGAAAAGACAATCTTTTCTTCCAAGGATTGCTGATTTCTATCTACCACAAAATTTTTTTAAAAGGCCAATCTTCCTTTTCTTCCTACCTGCTGCTGTTATTAGGTGCTGTCAAGTCATTGGATCCAACTCATAGTGAAACTATGTACAATAGTAAGAAGCAACACTCTCCAACATTGTGCCAGGCCTCACACTATGTCAGTGAGTCTTTGCTAGTCATTGGATTTTCAAAGGCAGACTCCTTCAGGATTGGTACAGGAATGGATTGCTATGTTCTTCTCCGGTTTTTATGGTGCTGGGGATTGAAGCCAGGGTGTTAGAGAATGCAGTGCAGCACTCTATCAACTGAGCTCAAACCCAGCTCTTTTCCCACCTAATATTATTTAATTTACAAGTTTTACTCTTGTGGGGCTATTCTTTGGTTCATTATACACAAAGAATTTTATTTCTATCATAAGTTACTTTTCTTTTTCTCTCTCTTTTTTATTATTAGATTAAAAGTAGATGCTGAAGCTAAGATATAAAACATTATTTGTCCATTTTATGGTTCACATTTTATTTTGTTTTAAATTTAACTCTCAATATAATCTTTATAATATCCTGTTGAATTAGAAATCTCCTCTCTCCACTGAGAAAATTAAAACTCAGAGAGCTTTGTACATACTGCTTAACTGTGAAACCATGATAGAAAAAGTATTTCCTGGGGACATCCCAAAACACCTTGTAATAAAGATAAAATTTTCAGGTGAGATGTGGAGCCATGAAAACCAAATCATCTGCTAATGATCACAGCCCCCCTAGGATGTGATAGCTAAATGACTGCTATGCTTATAAAGAGGAGTGAAAAGGGAAGACAGTCAATCCAGGGAGAAGTGTGGAAGATAAGGACAGAAAAGAGTATGGCTGGGAGGGAAACCAGCTCCTGGGAGTCTGCCGATGCGTTTGGACAAACCATGGCGGTCCTTCACTGCTTCGTGTAAACTGAACTTCCAGCTCCTCACTTTCTTCTTTCACAAAGGACCAGGAGGGGCAAGGGAATCTGAGTTGTTTCTTAAGATTTCTTAGAACCTACAATCATCTTTAATTAGATAGCCTTGATGTGATTCATGTTTATGAAACTGACATATTTATCTTCTTTCTTCCATAATTTTATTAAAATGAGGACATGGTGCTAGTTGCTTTAAGCTAGAATACTATAAATTCAGATGGCCAAATTAACTAATCCCTACTGAACAGAAGGTTAAAAATTACTTATATGTAAATACTTATATGTAATTGTCTGTTTGAGAGATAATCATTCTACTTATTTATTCACTTGAACATAGATTAGGAGTACTAGACACTGAAGATACAATAGTTGGGCAAACAAATGACCTTTGCCTTGCAGACAGTTCAGTGTTAATGAGTGAGGTATATGTGGTTAAAAAGTCAACTTCACAGATACAAGTCTATAATAAGTTGTCATTAAAGATACCAAGTGCAGGTAACATAATATGTATATATTCCTGCTTAGGAGTGGTGAATCCTTTCAGGAAACTAGACCTAAAAAGTGTGAATGAGGAGTGGTGGGCTGAGAAGATAGGCTGGAATCAGATATCCAATGAGATCAGACAATCATGCTTAAAAGTTTGGCAAATTTTGCCACTAACATGCGATTTGAAGAGGTCGCAGAAATCCAAAGTCATGCTCCAAACTTCAAAAGTTGCATAATCGGGTGAATCATTTTTTCATTACGGAGGAGAGAAAAATTAAACCAATTTCATAGCTCAATTGAAATGTTACATTACTGAAATGCTAATGAATTTAAACCACCAAGTTATTCAGTATGTAGTGTGAAACATAAGATGTCTAATTTTTGTCCCTTTAAAGAAGAAATGTCTGTAGCCATAGCACCCTGGTATCTGATCCCACCTGATCTCAGAAGCTAAGCAAGTTCAGCCTAGTTAGTCCTTAGAGGGGAGATTTCCAGGGAATAGTAGGTGCTGCAGGCTAGGGAAAAGGACCTGGAAACCCACTCCCTAAAAGATTTGCCATTGAAAACCCTATGAATAGCAGAGAAGCACCGACAACAGTGCAGGTCATAGCACAGTGTTGGGGAGTGTTTCATTGTATTGTACATAGGGTTGTTGTGAGTTGGACCCAACTCAACAGCACCTAACAACAACCACAAAGAAGAAATAGCTCCTTTCAACTGCATGTACATGTATTGACATCTATAAACATGCATATACACAAAAATACATACACACATTTGAATGTATTTCCTGTCTATTAGAAAAGGACTTTGTAATTCTATATAAAAACATTAATGAATACATAAAATAAGACTGAAAATAGAAATTAAACACAATGTTAAAGAGGCTGATGAACTACTACTATATTCTAAGGTTGATATTATGGGAGAAAGATGTGGCAATCCACTCCTGAGACCATCCCCAAACAATCAGCCATTGAAAACCCTATGAGGGTTGAATATGACTCAGACATGACTCTATGACACCAAACAACCACAACAAGGTTGATATTACTTGTGAACATCAGGAGAAGAAAAAAAAGCAAGGAGTTACCTTATCAATTTGAGAATAAATCCAGAAATGTAACTTCTGGAAGTAGCAAAATATGATCTCTCATAACTTTAATAATCTATATGAAAAATAAAAACACAATTTATGAGGCTGGGATATCATTTCAATTCTAATAATTATTGTCTTTTTGCTTCTCATTCATAAACTGTCAAGGAATGAACGGAAAAAGAGCAAAGAATGAATCCCACACACCCATATGGTGTGCATGAGACATAATACCTGACATTTGCATTCATAATTTCTTTATTTTCATCTATGAATGTGACTGGCAGGGAATGAGTGAGGGGCAGAGGGTGATTTGATAGAATAAAACTGAATTTTAGGCAGTATTTGCAAGACACGTATGTAACTCTACTAACAAATATAGGATTAGGTCAGAAGTTAAGGCCAATTAATTCTTTCCTTGTCATCCAGAGAAATACTGCTAAGGCTAACCTGTGATGATTTTCTGATGTCCTTCAACATCTGCTTTCTGTTGGAGGTGTTCCAGTTCACATATCTGTCTATCCATCCACCCTTCCATCTTTCTATCCTTTCACTCCATAAACATCTACTTATCATCTATTGCATTTTGAAAACCTGCCTGGAACTTTCCTTTAAATATAGCAACAATTCAAGAAAATATGTAGAATGATCCTCATTTTAGTGATGAAGGACTACTGGTAAGTGGTACATGACAGAGACAAAATTTAATCCAATTTATGTTTACTAATTTCTTTGTTCTTTAGTTCAACAAACACATTGTTGCTGAGTATAATCTGCAAGGTAGTTGGAGTCAAATGGAGGTCAATGTGTACTGGGGGATCCTAATCTTATAGAGCTAGCTGTGCACTAGTATTATCTAGTTCTAGAATGTTTCCCTTCTGCACTGTGTTGTCTAAATGCAGCCAATGTTTGTTATTGTTTTCAGAGTCCATCAAGTAAGATCCAACTCATAGTGACCTTACATAAAAGAGAATGCAACACTACCCAGCACTGTGCCATGCACATGATCTTTTTACATTTGAGCCCATTGATGCAATCTTCCTGTTTCTTCTCATTTTGAATTGTGCCACATAAGCAAAGGAGGTCCCAGGGGCTTTATTACATTCCCATCATTAAGGTCAACCCTATTTTAAAGAGGCAATTCTTCTCTTATTCTTCCCTAGTTGTTTTCTTGAATACCTTCCAACATAGAGGGCTCAATTTTCCCACACCATATTTAGCTGTGCTTCTCTGCTATTCACTGGTTTTTCAATGGCTAACTGTTTTGGGAGTGGGCTGCCTGGTCCTTCTCCCAGTCCATCTTAATCTCAAAGCTCAGCTAAAACCAGTCCACCATGGGTGGCCCTGCTGAAAAATGAAATATCGTTGGCATAGTTTACAGCCTCATAGCAACATGTAAGACCCTACATCATGACAAACTGACAGATGTGTGGGGGAAATGCAGCCAATAGAAAATAAAAAAGACACACACTGAGCACTCACTCTGTGTATGAGGTTGGCCATATTTCAATTCCTAGAGCACACGCAGTATCCCCCTACCTCTTTTACAGTGTGTTGTCTTATGAATAAGAAAACAAAGATTTACTCGGAATCAGTAATGGCTATGCATTAGGGCAAATGTGTAAGGCCAAAGAATCTCTAATTTCAGATCATACATGGAAGACAGGGAGAAATGTGTGCTTCTTTTCTTTATTTAGGAGTGGGGAGGAAACTTTACTTCCTTGTAAAATTTCAACCACATTAAACACAAGAATCTGGGATTTCCTGTTAATAAAATTTAATTGAGGCAGTATAAAGGGAAAAGACATGCTCTAAAGCATGTGAAAAGATAGAAATTCTGTAGTCCACATGGACATTTTCCTGCTTAATGTGGATCTATGGAGTACATATGTACCTGAGAAAAATATGTTAGATATAAAATACTTGGGGTAGAGTAACACTTGGATTAGAGTAATAGGAAGAAGAAAATAATGAGGAGGAGGAGGAGGAGGAGGAAGACGAGGAAAGAAATAAAAGAAAGAAGAAAGAAAACTCATTATATATTTTTTTCTTACAGAGAAAATTGTTTAGATTAATCCAGATCCATTTCCCATATTTCATGTCTTGAGAGTCTCTAACAGAAACACAGCAACCCCAGGGTTCAGAAAACCTTCCAATTAAGGATTATGAAGATACTGGCTGAAAATGAATAGTATATCATAGTTAAACAATAAAACAGAAACAAAGTACTTGACTATTTTGCATTGCAGAGAGTTGGAGGATGCTTTTCACTTTTTTCAAGCAGATTTCTAGAGTATGTTTTTGTAGTTGATAGGTTCCATCAAGTCGGGTCTGACTCATAGTGACCCTCATAGGGTTTTCAAAAGCTGATTGTTTTCAGGATTGCTTTGGGAGTGGATTGCCTTGCCCTTCTCTCATTCCAAAGTAGAATTGGGCCAATATACAAAACAAAACAAAGAAAGTACAAAATGCAGAAAAGTACAAAAAAGGCTAGAATAGGGAAGAAAAGAGCAAGTAAAAGAAGGAAAGGAAGATGAGTAGGAGACAAAATTGCCTGCAGCCCTACCACTGTGGCATTCGATCCTGTCAGATCTTGGAAGCTAAGCAGGGTAGGGCCTGGGTAGTACTTGGATGGGAGACCACCAGGGAACACCAAGTGCTGTAGGCTTGGGGGATGGACCCGGCAACCAACTCCCAAAAAACAATCAGCCATTGAAAACCCTATGAATATCAGAGAAGCACAACAACAGTGCTTCTTCTGTTGTATATAGGGTCACTATCTGTCAGAAGTGGACTCAATGGCACCTAACAACAGGAGACAAAATTAGACATGAAAACAGAAAATATGCAAGTGGTTTCCCTTACATCATCTTTCCATGATTAATCTTGTGACCCTTGCATACCATCCTCACCCTGATGACAACCAACCAGTGATGGCCAGCCACATTGCAATGAATTAGGATGGGGACATTTAAACCAAATGAGGTGTCATTAAGTTAGGATTTGTTAAATACAAGAATTCCCTTGGAAGTATGTTTGGGAAAAAGAGCCATGAAGTTGAACCCTGTTACCACAAGCAAGAAAATATGTGCATGTGATAGAGGATACAGGGATACAGGGATAGAGATAGAGGATAGAGGATACAGGGATAGAGATGTGAGGAGTGATTTTGACTGTTTGTGCACCATTCCCTCAATTCCTTTGTTGAAATCCTCATCCCTACAGCAATGTCATGAGGAGATTTATAGGAAGTATACAGTCATTAATGCAATAGTGTGCCCTTCTGAATCAAGCCCCAAAGAACTCCTTTTTTCCTTTCACCATGAGAAGACACAGTAGAAACATGGACATCTATGACCCAGGAAGCAGGCTCTTACCAGACAACGAATCTGCTGGCATCTTGATCTTGCACATTCCAAATAAATTTCTGTTGCTTATAATGCACCTGGGCTATGGTATTTTGCTGTGGAAGTCCAAGCCGACTAAAATAGATTAATGAGTTTCTCTATCAGGAACTCACAGTCTAGTAAGATCACTTGTGATATGAATCAGATTGTTCAAAGTAACTCAATAGAGATATACATCTTTAAATTTCTTAATGAAATAACAAGAAAGAAAGAGGAAAGTTTAATTTGAACTGGGTAGATCTAAGAACTCCTGATAGAGTTGGTGGGGTGAGCTTTGAAAGACAGAGACATAAGTAAAGGCAATTCCATGTGGGAAAAACTGCTTGAACAATGTTAAATTATTAAAATATAGGAGAACCACAGACCATGTGGGATGTCCAATAATACCAGAGAAAATTGACATTAATTTTGGAAAATAGATTGTAAGGTAATGAATGACTTCGAGATACAGGAAAGCCCTGAAGGATTTTGAAATCTTCCATCTTAAATGTCATGGAAATTGGCTTGATAACAGTGTACAGAGTGTTTTGAAACTAAAGTCTAGAAGCCAGGGAATCGATTTCAGAAATTACTAAAATACTTCAGGTAGGACATAAGAAAGTCATTTAAGCAAAACAACAAAAATAAAGACAAGCACACAATTAAAACCTCCTAACATGACAAAATGTGCACTTTCATTTTTTAACATAGACAGAGAAGAGTATCATGGTGTGTGTTCAGTCCTTAGGATTCTGTTGGGGATTTTTAAAATTATATCTCTCAACTAGAGTCCCTCATAACAGCCTGAGGGGCTGACCCCTGGTTGACCCCAGGGCTTATCCCACTCACTCACACTAGCCCCTCCCATCGAGTGAGCAAAGATGGTCCCCGGCTAGCTTGACCTGCCCTAACCACCCTAATTTTGATTGGCTCCCTTCACCACTTTCAGGTAATAACTGTCCCCACCTGGCAGGTATGTCAGTTTATCCACTGTACCTGTCAGGTGTGTGCCCTGATTGGTTGAATCCCACCATGTGACCCCTCCGGGACCCTATGAAAGTAGGGCTCCTGGACCCCATGATCATTCTTTGATCCTCACCTCTCTGACCATCTCCTGAACCTCATCACCTGGACCAGGGCTCCCTACTCCAGCAAGACCTTCAAGTAAGCTGGCAAGATCAAGCCCAGGGGCCCCGAAGAGCCAAAGGCATCTAGTAAGCCACAAGAGCCTCCCAACTCCTCCCATCCTTGGGAAGGAGGGAGGTAAAGAAGGCAATCTGCGAGAGTCAAGATCATCAGACCTCCATGGAACACCAGCAGCTGTGGCTGTGCCTTTAAGGCTGAGCTGTACCAACACTTAACCTGCAGCATTCCATGCTGCAGGCCTAAAGCCAGCACTTAAAGGGATAGAGCTTTGCTCTATAGGGGCTGCTTGCTCATTGCTCTCCACCAAGGGAGCATCCCAACAAACCTTACCTACCCTTGTTTAACCACCAGAAGGTCTCCGAGGTCCTTCTGTCCAACACCAACCACATTGTCATGTTGAGGGTTTGGCCCTAATCTCAGCCAGGCTAGAGCTAAAACCCCAACAGGATTCCATGCTGTCAAACCCCAAATGTCCTGATGACAATCCACATACATCCATATCTGCAGTGTGCAAGTTACCAGTGCCTGTATCCGTTAGCACATAACTATCAAATAAAAGGAAATGAAATATCTAAAACTAAGTTCACTTTGGCTGTTTGAGTTCAAAGATGGCCATTTTCCTTGTCCTTTGCTTCCTATCTCTAAAAGCTCTGCTCATCATATTAATTCTCTCTGTATTTTTGCTGTATACCTGAAGGAGATGTCTTTTATTTCCCATAGCATAAAATAACTTACACTCATTCATTAAAATGAAAAATGCTTAGAAATAGAAACATGACTCCAGAGAGCTATTCAAGGCCAACTTCGCCATCTTGAAAAAAAAAATGGCAGTTCCTCTGCTTTCCAGTCTTGGTTTTCCAGGGAATAATTGTTTCTATTCCCTAAGAGAGGTTGGATCTGTCTATATTTTGTGCTGTGGGAAATGAGACTGATTCATGATTTGAAGAAAAGAATACATGAGAAGGAGATCTTCTTCACTGCCAGCTCAGGGTGCTCTCACTGTGTCCTCTGCTCAGGTTACTGGGCTTCAGAAAAATGGGGTCTGACATCCTTCAAAAACAGGATTAAACACTATGCCTTAGAAGGTCCTTTCTAGGACCCTGTACCTCTATTAAATAGAGTCCATGTTTAAAATACTGTCACTCCTTAAAGGTATCTCATCTTGAGGCTATGTTCCATTAACTACAGGGTCCCAAGTGAGTGCTATAGAGTACGCTCTTATTTCTACCTCCTATCTTTATGTCAATCTCCTTGAGTGGGATGATGTTTCTGAAATTTTTATTCCCTTTCTTCTGGGTAAACTCTTCTTAATTTAAAGCTCTATTTAGTTGTCACATCCTGCAGAAAGGGTGCTCAAAGTCCCAGGATGACATATTCTTGAGCCGTCACATTTCCTGGGTATTAACTTAATAGAAGCTTATTCTCTCACTTTTGTGCAGAATCCATATAGTCATATGTTTGAGGTCAAGGGTACTGATATGCATGTGCATGCGTGTGTGTGTGTGTGTGTGTGTGTGTGTGTGTGTGTGAGAGAGAGAGAGAGAGAGTGAGAGAGAGAGAGAGAGAGAGAGACAGAGAGAGACAGAGACAGAGAGACAGAGAGAAAAGAGAACGATGGAGAGAAAAAGCTGCATTGCACCTTTTAAAAATATTTTCTTCAGAGAAGGTATTTTGCTTATGTGTTAAAAATATCAAAAAATTATGAATAAGATTAATGACATGAATGGAAATAAAGAAAGGACATTTACTCAGTGGGATGGCAGTAGAAATTAAAGTAAGCATTCATAAATCTGGAAAATAAAAGGGCATATAGTAAAAACCAAACCAAAACAAAAAGGTAACTAAGGTATTTCCTTGTAAAATAAAATAAAATAGCATTGGAAAGATATTTAAAAATGTCCACTGTCCAGTCTGTCATGTAGAAGCTTAGAAGCTGGGATTTAGCTCATTTGGTAGAGCACTGCTCTGCAGTCTCTGAGGTCCCAAGTTTGATTCTCAGCACCGCAAACATCAGAGAAGGACTTGGCGTCCACTCCCAAGGCAATCCTGAAACAATCACCCTTTGAAAACCCTTTAAGAGTTGCTATGAGCTGGACATGACTCAATGGCACCTAACAACAAGAAGTTGTTACTCTGGCCTGGCACCTTGATGCACACCTGTAATCCCAGTGACTCAGGGGTCTGAGGTAGGAGGATTGCTAGTTTGAGGCCAGAGGCAGCCTGTGTAATTTACCAAGACCATCTCAAGATAAAAAAAGTAAAATAAATTAGAAAAGGGGCTGAGAGTATACCTCAGTGGTAGAGATTTTGCTTAGCCTGCATGAGGCTCTGTGTTCAGCCTACAGGTACAGGTAAATGAATAAATATAAATAAGAAAGAAAGAAGAAAGAAAGAAAGAAGGAAAGAAAGGAAGAAAGAAAGAAAGGAAAGAAGGAAGGAAGGTAGATAGGTCACTTTGTCATAACTACAAGCAAACTGCTGAAAATACTGAGAAAGCCACATTCTTCTGTCTTCTATTCCTCAGAGAAATGACATCATAGGGCAGAACGTTACGTAAAAATTACAGAGACAGACACATGGAAGAAATTATAATTCATCAGAGCAGCTACTTCTTTGAGAACCAATGTCCAGATGGGAAAACCTGAACTGTAACTAACAAACTACTAGGGGCTCAGAGTGTGTGCAACTCTGAGTTAAAACCCCCAGGGATCCAGTCACAAGAAGGCCTCACACCACTGTAAGCTTCACCTCTGTGTGTCTCCACAGAGAACATTGGAGAAAAATCCCTTGGTGCTTTCAGCAAGTAGAAGAGGAAAAGAAATATGCCAGAGTACTCTGATTTTAAAAAGGTATTTCCTTAGAGCAAGTATGTTTCCAGTGCCTAACCTGCTTGGGTTTTCCAGAGTCCAACCTAGCTAGAGAATGGAAATATCCAATTCCAGCTCATTCCAGTCACTGCCTCTTAAGTGGAGGGGAAAGTAAGAAGCAGTGCGAGAGTTTACAGGTAATGATGACTGGTGACTGGTGGTGTTCATTGTCCTATAACTTAATTATAGAACTATAGAAAGCTTCTCATCCACATTAGCACTACACTAATTGTAGGTCCATCTGTCACACTTCCTTTTACCAGTATATCATGTCCATCTTTCAACAAAAGAATTACAGGTGTACTAAAATACTAAAAACAGTTTGAAGAGAATAAGCAAGTACCAGAACTAGAATAAGATGTGGAAGGAACAGTAGAGTTATCAGAGCAGGGATTTAAAAAAAATTAAAATACACACAAACACACACACACGTAAATGTGTGTGTGTGTTTGTACTGTTGTTGTTAGGTGCAGTCAACTCTGATCTGACTCAGTGACTCTCATAGGGTTTTCAGTGGATGATTGTTTTGGGATTGCTTTCAGAAAAGGACTGCCACACCCTTCCCCATATATATACATTTATACACACACACACACACACACACATACATATATACATATACACACACATATATACTCTACTTTTTCCATTAAAGTCTAAGCTTATTGATCATATATAAATATGTTATATATTATATATGTATATATACACATATATGATATTATGATGTGTATATATGATATACGCATGCATACATATATACATATAGTATACGTGTGTATATGTGTGTGTATATATGTGTATATGTATATATATAGTATGTGTATATATATATATATATATATATATATATATATATATATGCATGCCAGCAGTGGTAGCCCTGTGGCATCTGATCCCGTCAGATCTCAGGCAGGGTCAGGCCTGGTTAGGACCTAGATAGGAGACCGCCTGGGAACACCAGAAGCTGTAGGCTTGGGAGAAGGACCTGGAAACCCCCTCCCAAAAATCAATCCGCCATTGAAAACCTTATGAACAGCAGAGAGGCACTGACAATAGTGTTTCCCCTGTTGCACAGAGGGTTGCTATGAGTCGGATACGACTCGACGGCACCCAACAACAACAACAGTAACAACATATATATATATGATTAATAAGCTCAGACCTTTAATGGAAAATGTAGAGAGCATGGAAGAATAGCTGGATAATGTGAAAAGAATAAAAACTGTAATAACCAAAAAGAAATAAAAAAAATAAAACACTGTAACAAAAATAAACAATGCTTTTGACAGTTTCATTAGTAGACTTGACATGGCTGATGAAAGAATCTCTGATCTTGAGGATATTACAATAGAAACTTGCAAAACTGGAAAACAAAAATAGAAAAAAAAAGACTGAAAACAACAACATAGAAATAGAATGGATTTACAGAAGATGTAGCATCCACATTCTCAGATGTAAGAAGGGAATAATGACTGAAAAGATCACCGAATTAGTGTCAGGCAGCAAAACCAACTGAGCCAGAAAGCTCAGAGAACATCAAACCGAATGAATGCAAAACAAGCCCATGTAGCTGTCATGGTTTGAGTCTAAAATATCCCTCAGAGGACATGTGTTTAAACACTAGGTCCCTAGATGGTGGTGCTGTCCTGGGCAGGTATGGAACCTTGGGAGAAGAAGTCAGTCACTAGAGGCTGGCCTTTGAAAGTTTTACACTGTCCCCTCTTCTGGCAACCTCTCTCTGCTTCCTGATGGGCAGTATGTGAGGTTCTCTACCACAGACCCTGCTGCGTTTTCTGCTGTCATGCCAGCGCTTCCTCTACGGCCTGAAATTCTCTAAACCATGAGCTGCAATAGATCTTTCCTCCCATCAGTTCTTTCTGTCAGATACTTTGCCAATGCAACACATAAACTAATACAGAGGTTGTGGGTTCAATCCCCACAGGCCAAGGTAACAGGGCTAAAATGCAAAATTAAAAAAAAATCATATAAGCAAAAAACAACTTCATGTATGTATATCATATTGAAATTTCAAAGAGGATTCTCATTTTTCTTGCTCAAGTGATTTATCTGAGGTTATTTAAACCAAACTCTGCCATATTTCCAAAAGCCATTTCCCCTACTAAGCGCACTTTCTCAGAATTGTGTATGCCAACCTTAATCTACTCAATTTATCTTAGGTTGAAATAAAACTTTTGTGTAGATGGGACTCTTCTTTGCTCTGTCATACACTTTTATTTTTTTTTTATTTTCTAAGATGCAAAAAGCAAATAAACAACAACAGAAAACTTCAGTATAACTATTTGGCAGTTTATACATTTTGCAAAAGAAATATAGAGCAGTGAGGCTTAATTTTGGCTGCATCAGAAACCCCTGGTAATTTCTTTTTAACCCAAATGTCAAGACCATACTCCAGTCTCTAATTGTAAAACTCACTTTTAATATTTAATGAGCTCCTTGAAATTTCAACATACAGTCAAGTTTAAGAACAGCTGTCTCAGAAATACTCTATCATGGATTAAAATACCAGCTATTGCTAGTCTCTGTACTGCATGCCTATAATCCCAGCAACTTGGGGGTCAGAGGTAGAAGGGTGGTAAGCTTGAGGCCAGAGGCAGCCCATGCAACTTAGAGAGACCCTGTCTTAAAATTTTAAAAAAGGCAGAAAGCTGAAGGTACAGCTCAGTGGAAGAGCGCTTTCTTATCAATCAAGGGACCCTGAGTTCAATCCCCAAGTATTAGAACTAGTGGGAAAAATTTTAAAAATAAAAAATTTAACACAACCCACATGGTCATGGCAAAAAATTACTTTAAATATATGAGCCATAATTTCCTCATTTTTAATTGCAACTAAAATGACTACTTCTCAGAGTTGTACAGATGATTGTACATTCTACTGTAAGTGAAAACCATTAAGCTCATTGTCTAACACATAATAGGTACCCAGTAAATATCCATTTCTATTTCTATATCATTTTTTAGAATTTTAGATAATGGCCACTGCAAAAAATAATCCATAGGAAATAAAGTGTTTGAGTTTCATGAGCTGGAAACTTTAATTCTTCATTTCTTGATTTTTTTCTTGTTTGAGAAAACATGCTTAAGGGTAAATATGGTAAAGAATGGTAACCTTCAGCCAGGCTTGGTGGCACATTCCTGTGATCCCAGCAGTTAGGAAACTGAAGCAGGAGAATCTTGAGATCTAGGCTAGTCTGGACTGCCTAGCAAGACTGTTACAAAAACAAAAACAAAACAAAATCCCAGGAATAGTAAACCTAGCATCAGATGGAGTATATTTCAGATATTTATCATAGCAAGAACTGAACTGCAACCACATGGTAATTCTATTGGAAAAACGATAATTATGTGTCAAGTTGCATTAATGTTACTGCATTATCTCCAGAATATTTGATAATTAAGTTGTTACTACCAAGTCTATATTGGAAATCACTTATATTGAAGACTTTCCCTAGGAAAAGAATTGCAACTACAGTATACTTCTAATTGGTCCTCTTTATGCATGACAAAAAGTGGCAGTGGCTTGACTTTTGTTTCTCTAGTATTCAAGAGAGGCCTCTTCCAAGGACCAAAAACTACACACTGAACATCAGTGTGTCCATGGCGTTCTCTCCAGCTGATGACTCTGGGAGATTCTGTGAGTCCCCATATGAGACCTTCTGGACGCTATTGATTCTTTCTTCATTACTAGCTTGATTCTTCAAAACAGGACATAGAAGTTACCATCCAACTTCCCTGGGAAAGGAGTCAGTGGCTATGAGAATAATTACAATGAAATAAAGAATATGAGTAGATTGAAAATACTATGGGACCATAAATGAACTCTGTCAAATTGGTAGCAAGGTAGCCAAAAAAGCAAAACATTTTAAGAACCAGTCTATGATGAGTCTAGAGGAGAGATTTAATCTCAATAATTAATTCAATATTATGTTGTCTGAGGATTCCCAAAAACAGATTATATAATGTATATATGAACAGACAAGAATAAATAAACAGATTATTATTATTCAGGATATGAGTGAGTAGTATTGAAAAGAAATTGTATGTATGAAGAGATCTAAACCTGAGTATGTTTGAGAATGTTCTGTTCAGTAAAATTAACATTTTATTCTAAAGAATTTACCAGGACTTTTCAGAACATTAATCTCTTGAAATTGATTGTGATTTTTTTAAAGGTATGCTGAAGATAGTAAAATCATGCAAATATATTTGATTAAGAAATATTTTTGTCTTCAGTTATTTTATGTGATCCCTGTTCCAAGGAATACAGTCTAAAAAATGCTGGTATCAAAGATTCTGTTTGAAGAATCTTACCAATTTTCAAATTAAACATAAAGATAACTGGGAGTCTGTCAGAGGGAGATGGAAAGACAGATAGATAGAAATATAGATAAATATTCCTGTTATTTTTAGGTGCCATCAAGTTGGGCCCGATTCGTAGTGACCCTATGTACAACGGAATGGAAAACTCCCCTAGACTGTACCATGCCTGGCAATATGTTGGTGCTTCTCTGTTATTCATAGTGTTTTCAAAGGCTGATTGTCTCAGGAGTGAACTTCGAGGTTCTTCTCCTACATAGATAGATTTTGTTGTTGTTAGGTGCCGTCGAGTCGGTATCCGACTCATAGCGACCCTCTGTACAACAGGGGAAACGCTATTGTCAGTGCTTCTCTGCTATTCATAGGGTTTTCAATGGCAGATTGATTTTGGGGAGGGGGTTGCCAGGTCCTTCTCCCAAGCCTACAGCTTCTGGTGTTCCCAGGTGGTCTCCCATCTAGGTACCAACCAGGCCTGACCCTGCTTAGCTTCTGAGATCTGACGGGATCGGATGCCAAAGGGCTACTGCTGCAGGCACATAGATAGATAGACAGACAGATAGATGAAATCAGAAAGTGCAAAACGACCACTGGCAGAATAGATCTGAGGCAGAAAATTGTTTAAGAAACTGCATTAGTAGGTGTGTCACTTAGACACTGACATCTTTCACAATAACTTTGCAAGGCCTTTCTTTTGTAATTCTCCAAGATGAAGACGGTACTGAGAGACTTAGATATAGATGGTTTCAAAGAGGACTTGCTATGCTTGAAATCTAACTCACCAAGTAGTAAATAGCTTAACCTTGCTCCTGAAGTATGAAGATAATTTCCTTCTGATATCTGCGTTTTGGCTGCCTTATATGTAAATGGAAAGACATTGTCCACATTCTTTTAGGACAATTTTAACAAGGATGTGATGTTTGGAAGTGCTTACTGTACAATTCTGCACCTTATAGTTGATTACTTTATATCAATGCTATAATTTAAACAACAATCTGTTTAATTTGTCAGTTCTCCAACTCTCCTAGTATAAAATCTGTGAGCAAAGCCTGGCACTGATGGCATGTTATTTGTTATCAAGAGCTTTGGATTTCAATTTGAAAGATTGGATCACAGGTTCTGTTTCTGGCTTAGGAAAGCAAAACATTTTTGAGCTGAGCTCTTACTTGATTATCAATGTCTATGTGATGCTGTTATTGATTCCTGTCCTAATGAATCCTAGGATTGCTGAGTTGATGTGAGGGTTTGAATCCTCCATGACTAGAATAAAAAGTCATGTTTACAGGAAATGAAATAAGCATGATCAATGTCATATTATAATACATGAAAATTATTTGATAAGTGCCAAGTGCCAATTGGTTATAGGGATTATCATCAGTAGAACTAATTTGACAATGGAAATACAAGCTGTGCAAATGCTTACAAAAAATTTAAAAGATCTATATGTAGGAAAGATTTTTATGAATGTGTTTTAACTTTAGGCTGAGATAAGCCATCGACAATTTCACTCAAGCAGTCCTATTTGGAAATAACAGGACATTTTTAGAAAGTGTGGAAATGAGAGCATTCTCACTGTCTGGGAATACTAGCATGTCATGGGATGTGTGAGGTTCCCTTCATTTTTATGCTTGACATAGAAATACTTTCTCGGAAGCGGAGTGCTTTGGTGCATACCTGTAATCCCAGCTACTCAGGAGGTAGAGGCAAAAGGATTACAAGTTCAAGGCCAGAAGCAGCCTATGTAATTTAGTAAGACCATGTCTCAAATTAAAAAATAAAAGGAGAGTTGGGGGTGCAGCCCAGGGATTGAACACATGCAAAGTAGTCACAAGGCCCTAGGTTTAACCCCCTAGTACTGTAAAACAAACAAACAAAAACCATTCTTGGCCCAATAGTCTATGAATTTTTCTCTGTATTTATTTACTGGGTTCTGCAGAATAATGTTATCACAAGGCACTTGTTTGACTCCATCAGTTGAAGAAAAACAAGGTGTGCCCAAGAATCACAAACAATCCCTACGTAAGCAACAAGGACTTCTTCCACTGCAACCCCTTTCTACCCCCTCATCTGTCCTTCTGTTCTTTGCAGGATCTGTTTCCATTCCTTTTTCCAGCAGGTGGTGTCCTCCCTAAACCCAGCTTCAGCACAAAACCAAATGCTCCAGCTACCCCATCTTCTCTTCCTCTGGAGACAAGCTCTTTCCATTCAAATTACTTTTTTGTTGATAACTGTGGGGAGCCCTTTAGGGAAGTCACAAGCACAAAGAAACATGGCAAATGTACAAAGTTGAGACATTTATTGCACCTCTGATCCCTGGCTTCCATCTCCATACTGACTGCTGAGGGTAAAAATAAAAGCCAATAAGGAGGCCTTTATCCACACCAAACTTTCACTCACATTCCTTTCAATATGGGTTAGTCAATATTGGTTTCTCCAAATCACTCTGAATCACAATCACAGGGAGAGCTTATAAAAAGTACAAATTGATGCAATTAAAAGCTTAAGTATTTCTCTGCCTCTCTTCCAGTGTTACATAAAAAAAAAAAGTTTATTAGTTTTAAGTACTGTCTCCATTGCTGCAAAATGTAATAACCCCCCACTGAGATTATCAAATAGGTTCTTAGAATTCTGAGATGTACAAAAAATGTAAAAAGGCTCAGCTAATCTGGTCATTTGCAAAGACCATTTAGAAACTATATATATATAGATATATCTCTGCAGAATGGATATTTCAATGAAGTATAGAGCTTTTCATTTATTTTCCCTTATCATTTTGGTCACATTCTTCTCTGACCCCATTTGAGACAAGAAAAAGAAAAATAATTATATTTGATGAAACAAATACAATAAGCGGAAATAGGTCCCAAAGAGCTAGAGAGAGGTTGTGAGGGCAGAGACGGGATCAAGCAGAAAGAGTCCCTATGACAAAAAATGAAAAAAGGGGGAATGATTACTATTTTTCTACCCAATGTATACTCAATAATAAATAGCAAGTAAATAGATAAAATCATTAAACATCATTTCCTGGATCTAAGTATGTCTGCTGGAAGGCCTTGTTTATATGGTGTGCTATTTATTGTGCGCTTAATTCAGGATTGCATGAAAGTAAATTGTCTTTAATAAAACAGGTATAATTGTGAGGAACAGAAAAAATCAAAATTAAAAAGAGCAGCATCCTTCAGCCATTCAGTGGTAAAAGGCAAAAAGTCAGAGGAAGAAGATTTAGGATCTTACAAAAAAAAAATAACACACAAAAGTGGAAAAACAATTACTCATACACCTACAAACAAAATAAACCAAGCAAAAAACAAACAAAACAAAACTAAACAAAACAAAAACAATCCATAGGAGTAAACTTTGCAATGCAGACCGAAGGAGATGATCTTTAACTAGGAATTTTGTCAAACAAACACATTATGCCAAATATGTGAACTAGGGGGTATATTAATAAATACATACAGAGAGATTGCCCAAAAAAAGTAAGAAAGAAACAGTAAAAAGAAGAAATCCAAAACAAATCAACTGAGAAAACTCCTGCAGGAAAATAATTATAAAAATAATAATAAAAACAAGCCAAAGTAACTGCTAAAGAACACCCCAAACAAAAAATTGTTACATAGCAAAGGTTTGAGAATTTTTTAAACTTTTCAGTTGAAATACTGAGAACATTAATGGATTTGAAAAAACAAAGAGAAATAGAGAATTGACTTATTAAACTCAGGTACAAATGGAGAAACACACAAAATAATATCAGAAATTAAGTCTAAATTACAAGGTGCCTGGTAGTTTTTAAATTACAGAGTTGGGTTGACTCAAATAAAAATTTAATGAAAATGGAAAAAAGACTGAAAAAGCAACTGAGTGAAAATGAATGAAATAAAACAATGCAAATGTTCACAGAGAATATATTAGGAAAGAATGACATAAAAAAATAGGGAGAATTTATGTGTTATTGCAGTCTCTGAAAAAGAGAAGCCAAACAATCTAACAGCACTAAAATATTAAAACTATATTTTGAGAAAATATTACAGCTGGGCACTGTGGCTTATGCCTGTAATCCTAGCAACTGGGGAGACAGAAGAGTGTAGGGTTCAAGGACAGAGGCAGCCTACCGAATTTAGTGAGACCCTGTCTCAAGACAAAAAAATAAAAAATATACTGGGGTTGAAACCCAATGGTAGAGCACTTACAAAGTATGTGTGAAGTCCTGGGTTTTACTCACAAGTAATGAAAAAAAAAAAAGTGTTACAAATGTAGAAAAACACCCGGGTCTAGATTGAAAGGGGCCATAAGGATACATTGGAGAAAGAAGTTAAGGACTGCATTAGGAAGAGATCTAGTTAGTTCCTCAGTAATATATTACTCTTAATCCTCTGTTCAGAACTTCTATTGTCAGGAAAACATTACTGGACAATAAAATTAATTATTAAATTAAATTCATTTTAATTTTCTTCGTCTCTTAAAAGACCACTGAGTGGTGCCTTTTGGTCTTGTTCCTTGAAGTCCCATCAATTCATTGGTGGTAATTATCTGGGGTGATTTCAGCAACAAATTAACCAGAAAACATGGAAAAGCATAGTTATGAATGACATTAATCAATGATGTATAATACTTCATGGGAGGGACATAGTGGAAAAAACATGAAGACAAATAAATAGAGATATATACCATGTTGAAATATGAGTGTTTGAACATTCTAACATGTTAATTCACCACAAATTGATCTGTGGATTCAAATTAATTCAAATCAAAAGCTCAGCATATATTTTGCAAAAATTAGCTGATTCTACAGCTTATATCAACATGTTTACAATAGAATAGCTAATAGAGACTTGAAAAGGCTAAACAAATTCTGGGCTCCATTGCACATGCCTGTAATCCCAGCAACTCTGGAAGCTAAGGCAAGAGGATCATGACTTTGAGGCAAGAGGCAGCTGGCACAACTTAGCAAGACCTTGTCCCAAAATACAAAAATAAGTAAGTAAATAAAGAATGGATTGGGGGTTGCAGCTCACTGGAAGAGCACTTGTCACTTGCTTAGCCTGCTTGAGGCCCTGAATTGAACCATCAGTACTGGAAAAAAAGAGAAAGAAATGAAAGCAAAAACAATTCGGATGGTTTATATTGCCTGGTTGCAGGAATTAGCAAAAAAGTATAATTAAATTTAATGCACAGTGGTGCGTGGCTGTGATCCAAGTGACTCTGAAGGTGGAGGCAGAAGGTTAGCAAATTCAAGACCAGAGGCAGCCTATGTAATTTAGTGAGATTAAAAAGATTTTAGAAAGTAAAAGAAAGGAGTCTAGGGGTACCACTCAGTAATAGCAAGGCCCTGGATTCAACCACCCACACACCAACACCCCCCCAAAAGGATACAACATTGAAGGTAGTTTATTATCAGTGTAAAAATACATGGTAATAAAATGTAAATAAAAAATGTAACAGAGGCACAATCAATTGATTTTTGAATAGGAAGTCAATACAAAAAGTGTGATCAAAAGATAAAGTGGAAGTTTAACTTAAAAAAATTGTTACAGTAAAAGACATATTTTCATTATTCTTCATCAGAAAACTCCCTCCCACTTAGAACACAGTGATCTCGTCTTTCTTGCCACTTTCTGGACTATTTCTGGAAATCCTCCTGCATGTGTGCCTATAATGAAACTGTTTGCCCCAATGTTCTAAATTGATTCAAAATATTTACCTTTCATGGTCACTTTAACTTTAAGGTAGAGCCACAAGTCATATGGTTCCAGATCTAGTGGATGAGGACACACGGTAATGTTTTCATTTGACAAAAATTGCCGTATCAGAAGCCCTGTGTGACACGCACCCTTGTCACAATGCAGGCGTTAACTAAAGACAGTCAGGAAAGAAGAGTTCCAGAACTGCCTCAGAAAGCCGAAAGAGCAATGGAATAAGTGTGTTTGGAGCCAGAGGGAGTATTTTCAAGGGAATTATTGGCAATGAATCTATTACAATAATTAGCTTTTAATTTAAACATTCACTGTATTTTGTGATCATGCCTCATAACTCAATATGGAAAGGATAGCTAGATTTAATCAGTAAATAATCACATTAAATCTCACAAAAACATGGTTTATAAATTTCTTTAAGTAAATCCTGAAGTAAACCTAGTAAAGTCATGCAGAAAGCCTCATTATTTTTAAGTGTGGAATTATATTGGAAAAAAATTTGTTGCTTTGAATGAAATACATGTTTAATTGAAAAATCATAATAAAAAATTCTCAAAAGGTACAAGTACTATTCTTGTGATCATAGCTCATGGTTCTACAGGACACTAGATATATATTCTCTTGTATTGTTAACTAGTGATTATCTTTAATACTACAGGTTGAAAATAGGAAATGCAAGCAAAGTGATATAAAAATTTGTATGTTTAAATAATATTTTACTATTAAAAAAGAATAAATTATTTACATGTTATATTCAAAACATAGTAAAGACTATACTTTATTCTACAAATGGAAAAAACAGAAGAAAATGAGGATTTAGTACGACTAAAAGCATAAAGTAGTAGAAAACAGACACATGTATTTAGAAATAATAACATTGTTGCTCTTCAATGAAATAACCATCAACAAGGTATAAAATTTTCTAGTAAATATGTCAGGAAACTAAGCACAAAATTAAGATGCCAAAATACAATTGTAGAAGGCATTTAGAAATGATATCATAACCCTATTTTCCTGTTTAGGATAGAATCTTTCATATCTAATTCATTCTTCATATTTTTAAAGATGTAAACCATCAAGTTAATATCTGGAATTTTTTTAAATCTTGCGATTAAGGAAACAAGAATATAGTTTGGTAACTATCCACACCTACAAACTCATATGTATTCAATACATATACTCAGAGAAATTATAGGCTAGGGTGTAGCTCAGTGGTAGATCACATGCTTACCATGGCTTGCATGTAGAAATCCTTGGTTCAATTGCTAGCCTAAAAAATACACACACACACACACACACACACACACACACACAAACACCTGGGGATCTCACAAAATGTATACAGATCTTAAGAGATTGTTATCTATATATTACTTTTTGAAGTTGAATCTAATTGCCACAGCAAGAAACACAGTGACTGCAACAATGGGCTCAAACATAAATAGAATGAATGTGTGGCATAGTGTTGGGTAGTGTTTTGTTCTGTCGTACATAGGGTCACTATGAGTCAGACCTGACCTGACAGCACCTAATAACAACAACAACAAAAGTAATCTATAGTATGACATTCTGTATTGTATTTGTACTATCACGTCAGAACAAGCATACAATGCATCCTTATTCAGTGTAATTGCCACTCTCAACTGTTTAACACAAGATTATCATTATTTATTTCATAACCCTTAACCAAATTTCAATTTCATTACTCTGAGTACTTGCTATGTAATGAGAATGGCCATATATAACAGACAGACTGGGTCACAGGAAGTTATTGGAGTCTCTCTCTACGAGTAGAGAGTAAAATATCTTTTTTACTCATTCTAGGTCCAGTTCCACCTAGCTCTGTGCCCTGGAAACTGTACCCTCATAGACCAAACCAATGGATTTTCCATTCTTTGGCTTCAGGTCACATGACATGAAAACAGAAAGTAAGGAATTTCCTCCACTGACTCCTTTCTTGCACTGTGCACTGCCACTCATGGTTAACTGCACTTTTTTTCTTTAAGTACTGGGGGTTGAACCAAGAGCCTCACTCATCTATGCTAGCTAAGGGCTTTACCATTGAGCTGCATTCCCAACATCCCACCTTTATTTAATTATCTTTTCATGGTACTTGGGAGTTGAACTCAGGGCCTCACCCATGATTTGCAAGTACTCTACCACTGAGCTGTATCACCAGTTCATTTCTTAATTTTTTATCATGAGACAGGCTCTGGCTAAGTTATGCAGGCTGCTTCTAGCCTTGAACCTGTGATCTTCCTGCCTTCACCTCCTGAGTTTCTGAGAATACAGGTGTGACCACCACACTCAGCTTATTTATTTATTTGTTTGTTTGTTTGTTTACTTGTGGCAAGGTCTCAAGAAGTTGCACAAGCTGCCTGCGACCTTTAACACCAATCCTCCTGTCTCACCTCCTGAGTGTGCAGAACAATGTGGCTGCATGTTTTCAATGAATCCTATACCTCTTGCCAAACAGTACTCTGCACATAGCTACTCCTTTTCTTTCCCCTTGCCCTTCATGCCTTGGCATAGTGAAAGTTTCACACTATTACTAGCCCATGGTATAATACTACCTGTTGTTCATTCATAGTCCACTTACTAAACTCTTCCTTACTCCTCACTTTGAGCCTATGGCAGACACAAATTTTTATAATTCATCAAAAGAATGAGTCCATAAAAATGAATCATTTGATGGGACATCAAAGACATTTTTAAGATTCAAAATCCATACTTGTGAGAAAATATTAGTAAAGTAATAATTATGTTCCTTAACATAATTAAATAGATGTTAGAAAAGGAGATGTTGAGAACACAAATATTATTAATATTGAAACACTAGATGAGAAGCAATCTCATTAATGCTAAGAATCAAGATGAGAATGGATAATACGATCATTATTATTGAACAGCATGCTAGATGTAATCTTCAATAAAAGCAGTGAAGATAGATAACAAAACAAGTAATTTTTAAAATTTGAGAGTACATTTTTCACTATTTCCAATTTATCTGATTTTTTTCACCTGAAGAGCCCAGCTAAAGCAGCCACAAAACAAAATAGGCAACAATAAATAGAAAGTTCAATAACAGAGTTGGTAACAAAATTAGCATAAAATGAATACTTTTCCTATTTGCCCTCAAAGAACTGGTTAGGAAATGTTGCACATTTACTCTGAGTACTTGCTATGTAATGGGAATGGCCATATATAACAGACAGAATGGAACATAGGAAGTTATTGGAGTCTATGTGTAAATAATCACATTTACAATAGCAATGATCAAAACAATACCTTACAGTTCCCAGCATAAAACCTTAAATAACTATCGATGAACACTAGAGAAAGCATTCTAAAATATTTGTTACTGTGGAGTGAAGAGAGAGTGGAAATCCCCAAGAAATTAAGTGATAGATATTTAAAAATTGAAGGTGGGATGAATTTGTGAAAAATCAAGCACCATAAACATTTACTTGTAAGAATTCTTTCTACACAGTCATGAGAATTTGAAATCAGAGGCTACTTTTCACATCATGCATTCCTTGAATCTGGCCTCTCATATATTACCAGAGCTAAATTTATGCCCATTTAATGAATGATAAAAATGAATTAGAATTTGAATGAATAAACACCTATACACAATGTGAGAGTAGTGGCTGATGCAGCAAATGTTCAATTTCAGTTCAAACTGTCCTTCCTTGCAAATGGAGATTTAATATAAAATAATTTACTGTGTGAATATTTGAGATTGTATAGCTGTACCCAAAAGAAGAAACAATTTACAAGAGCAGTTTTATTACCTCAAAATGTCAATGCTTATCACTACATTGAAGTCAGGAAGTCCCCCAAAGTCTTCATATTTAGGACGACTTTAAGAAAACTCATTCAAACTCTATCCTCATCCCAGATTTCCCCTCAATGATCCCTGTGGGAAACAAGATGAAGCAGGAAGCCACCATAGATGTCAGAGTAGGACAATCACTCGAACTGAATGATGCTAAAAATAAAGTCATGGTGCCACGTGAAGGATTAGTCATAAAGGACTTAGGCTTTGCACAGAATTACAGTTATCTCTGAAAAGCTGTTTGAACTGATACTATAAGTGGGAAGAAATTTTGACAACACATCATATAGGATTTTCTTAGAGAGATTAACTGCTTTGGTTCTTGAAACTCAGATATGCCCAGTGAGTATAGAAAAGGTTAGCAATTTTAAGTTTTATTGAAAATAAAAGTTTTTCAAAACTTAGACTCAAGCTCAGTGAAAAGAAAGACATTAAAGAACCACTACATAATTATTTATTATTAAAGTCATGAAGTTGGATGAGATTTAATTTATACCATAGAAAAGATGGTTGTTGTTAACTGTGGTTGATCCTGACTCATAGAGAACCTCATGGGGTTTTCAATGCCTGATTATTTTGAGATTGCTTCCGGAGTGGATTGCCACATCCTCCCATATTTTTGGTGTTGGGGATAGAATCCAGATCCTCAGATAGTACAGAGCAGCACTTTACTAACTGAGCTAAACCCCTGCCCATAGTAAACATTATAGAGTTTAAAATCGGAAGACCAGGTACAAAGTCCTGACTCCACTACTGAGCTAAGGGACCTGTCTTAATTCATTTAACTATCTCAACTCTTGCTTTTCTTATCTAAATGAGGAGAGTAGTAATATTATGTTAGTTATCTTAAGGCAGATCATTCAGACATTTGCAAAAAAGAAAAACAGATTGTAAATGTTCTTAATGAGTAGAACCTCTTTGAATAGATGTTTGCATTCCATTATATCCAACTCCACAGCCCTGAACAACAACAAAAACAATATCTAACATAATGGGATTACAAAGAACTATACACACAAGCTCCTAGCTATCAGCATGTTTATTCTTGGTATTTGCTGTTATGTGCTGTCCAGTTGGGTCCAATTCATAGCAAATCTATGTACAACAGAATAAAACACTCCCTGACACTGAGCCATGCCTGACACTATGTCAGTGCTTCTCTGCTATTCATAGGGTTTTCCCTTTCTTTTTCTTTTCTTTCTTTTTTTTAGAATAAACAATTATTTTAATTTTTAAAATAACATATATGCAACCTAATAAATTAAACAAAAATACATATACACAACCACATATATATGTATATATATGTGTGTGTGTGTGTTTATGTGTGTGTGTCAATATTCTCTCCAACACTATTTCCAAACCCCTTTTTCCCCAAAGTAACTAACAAAATCAAAACAAAGAAACAACTACTTATTTATACTTCCAAATCTTTTTCTAGATTCATATAATTATATACAAACATAGACTATATCATATTCTGTTGCTGATGATAAAATCATTGTTTTCTTTTTAATTTCAGTGGATAGTCAATGGCTGATTGTTTTGTGATTTTTTCAGGAGTGGATTGCCAAGTCTTTCCATTTTTGCTATGCTGGGAATTGAACCCAGGATGATCTTGAGTCTAGTTTGGAAAAACACATTCCCATTCCCTTCTTATGGATCCTCCATCTTCCTTCTCCCTTCCTTAATTTCTTCTACATAACTCATCTTTTTTTCCCATTGTCCCACTTATACCTTTCTTCAGCACCTGCTAGGTCCTGAGCAAGGCATGCCTACACCCACTTATGAAAACTCTTTCAATGTCACCAAATAGCTTGGAAACCTAGGTCATCCCATGGTAATTCCACCATTCTGTTAAGAAATTGATAGTAATTCCTGTGGTTATCCTATTACCCTCACTTACATGTCTAGTTCAAATTCTAGGCTTTCCAATATATGCATATATCTCCTGCTTATTTCTGAATACAGTAGTGTCTGTGTAATAACATGAAGAAGGCAATTGCCTAGTAATTTATAAACAATGGTAATATTTTGTCTTCAAATACAAACATTTCAGTTTTGTTGGAATAGTTGGAGGTAGAAGATTTTAATGCTTTATAAAACACATGTATAAAATGATCAGTCTCTGAATGCCAGCATTCTCATTAGGAGCTGTGTAACCTTCGGCAATTTATTTGGCAGTTTTTTCTCAGATACCTTAAAGAAGCCTGTGGCTGTAGCTCTGTGGCATCTGATCCAGGCAGATCTCAGAAGCTAGGATGGGTTGGGCCTGGTTAGTACTTGGATGGGAGACCGCCTGGGAACACCAGGTGCTGTAGGCTTGGGAGATGGACCTGGCAACCCACTCTCAAAAATCAATCTGCCATTGAAAACCCTATGAACAGCAGAGAAGTACTGACAATAGTGTTTCCCCTGTTGTATATAGGGTCACTCTGAGTTGGATACCCCCTTGATGGTACCTAACAACAACAACAACAACCTTAAAGAAAAACAAAATGAACATAGTAATAGTGCTTGTAGCAAAGGACTTTGTTAAAGTTATTGAATTAATATAGGTAAAGAACAAATAGGGTTTTGACCAACTT
>VMDO01026711.1:0-26282 GCA_007922755.1 Pedetes capensis | reverse complement strand
TAAGGTTTGCTCAAGAAAGTAAAACGACAAATCCACAGCATGAATGAACAGAAGAAGGATGTGGCAATCCATTCCCAAAGCAATCCCGAAATAATCCGCCAGTGAAAATGCTCTGAGGGTTGCTATGAGTCAGACCCGACTCTACAGCACCTAACAACAAAAGCATGAATGAAAATATTTGCAAGTCATCTATCTAATAAGGAACTTGCACTTTGAATATATCTTGAATATACAAAGAACCCTTATAACTGGGTGATAAAAAAACAAATTATCTAGTTAAAAATGGGCAAACAATCTAAAAATACAGTTCTTCAAATGAGATATACAAAGGCCAATAAACACACACAAGAAGATGCTCAAGATTTTTAGCCATTGGTAAAATGCAAGTCAAAACCACAATGATATACCACTTCACACCCATTAGTTTGACCATAATAAAAATTACAGGCAATAGTAAGTATTGTCAAGGATATGAGAAAGTAGAACCTTCATACACACTGGTGGGAGATGAAAATGATAAAGCTAGCTGGGTGGGGTGGCACATATCCGTAACCTAGTGACTGGGGAGGCGGAGGCAGCCTGTGTAACTTAGTGAGGCCCTGTCTCAAAACAAAAAGCAAAAAATGGTTTAGGGGTAGAGCTCAGTGGTAGCGCACTTGCAAAAGCAGGCGTGAGGCTCTGAATTCAACTCCCTAGTATGGCAAAAATAAATAAACAAATAAACAAATAATGAAAATAAAATAAAATGATAAAGCTGCTGTTGAAAATAATTTGGCTGATCCTCAAAAAATTAAACACAAAATTACCATGTGACTCAGCAACTCCACAGAATACTGCTTAGCCAAGACTGGAATACTGTGATACCCTACAACATGAATAAACTTTGAAAAGCTAAGTAGGTGAAGCCAGACACAAAGAACACACTGTATGATTCCCTTTATAGGAAATATCCAGAACAGGCAAATCTATAGAAACAGAAAGTAGATTAGTGGTTAGCTGAGGGAAGGGTGAATAGGGTACGGTTTCTTTTAAGGGTGATGAAATGCTATAAAATTTATTGTAGTGAAGGTTGCATAACTGTGTATTTATTAAAAACCACTAAATTGTATATTTTAAATTGGTAAAATGTATAATATATGAATTGTATCTCAATGAAGCTGTTATTTAAAAAGGAAGTATAAAAGTGATAAGGCTTACAAGGTTTAAATAGAAATTATTCAGTTTGAAAAAAGACAGTGGCAGGCAACTCAATAGTGGTATTTAATCATATAAAGGCATTTGATCATAAGGGATGTTAGCCAGCTTTTTCTATTTTCTCTAAGTTTAAGTAACAATCAGATTATGGTAGTTATAGGAATGAGGTTATATTAGTTATAGCAATCTTTTAAACAGTAATGTTCATTAGTAAAGGGATACAGTTTAGTGGTTAAGTTATTTAATAATTTTTCTCCTTAATAAGGCAAATAGTAGACTTTCTTGGAACCTACACTTTGAAGCTATGTTACTGGAATATGTTTTGGATGGAATAATTTTTATAATAAAGTCCTTCATATTATTCCAGAAATAAATCCTCTTGTGTTAGGTCTAGAATTCTGCTTGAAAGATGGTTCTATTAAAATAAATGTAGTGTAATTTTAATATTTATGATTTCATTTAAGTATACTCATTCCTGAAGGTAAGGGAATAACATTCTTGTCTCCAAGTGTCTCTTTCATCTTTCTCTCTGTACAAGGCTATGCCTTCACTTTATTTATTACTTTTTTTTTTGGAGACAGGGTCTCACTATGTAGCTCAGGCTGACCTCAAACTCAAATGCCTCCTGCCTCAACCTCCCAAGTGCTGGGATTACAGGTGTGTGCCACCACACCTGGCTTTCACATTACTTTAAATGTACAATTTCCTACCATTTCCCATCACTGGATCAACTGAATCAAATCAGGAAAATAGCTAACTAATGTCTTGAAAATTCTTCGCTTTATAAGCGCAAAGAATCTTATATTTCATGTTGAAATAGAACTGTTTTTGAAAGAAACACCATAATTCCTCATGATAAAGGCAATCCTCAAACATCAAGTAAGGTATGCTGTGGCTTAAAATCTGAGAAATAGATGAGTGAAACTAGGAAATGAGGGAGAAGCCAAAAATAAAGATGACAAACTCAATGAGTATTCCCCCTACTGCAACTTGAATGCCTAAACCATACAGTGTAGGAAAATACAAGTCAAACAAACAAACAAAACTACACACACACACACACACACACACACACACACACACACACACACAAACTACATGGGAGATGGAGATTTAACTCTGAGTTCATGAAAATTTGCAGTTATCAAGAAATAAGGCCATAATTTAAGTAAAAATAGTAATTGTCAGTAGCCTATCATATACGAGTTGCAGAATTTGAAGGCCAAGAGAGAAGGCTGAAGCAGGAAGATCATGAGTTCACGGCCAGCATGGACTACATAGTGAGACCCTGTCTCAAAACAAAACAAAACAAAACAAATTCACCTACCTCAACTTTCTTGTTTTATAGATGAGGCCACTAATGGAACTACTTGCTTACACATCTGGCCAAGGGCTAAAGAGTGTGAGAACCAAGTCCCTGGACTCCCACTGTGGGTTGCTTCTCTGGACATCCCATGGAGATGGACCTGTTTCAGAGAGAGGACTGCTCCTGTACCCACACAGAGCAAACGGGTCTCGAGCCAGGATTACACCCTGTCAGCCCTTCCCAACTTCTGAGAATAAAAGCAGCCACCTTGCCTTTCACTAACTGTGTTTACTTCAGATGGTCAGAGAAACAGACTGCTTTTCATCTTTTGGGAATATTAAGATTACACACTGTGCTTCTCTCCTTGGTTCTCATTCCCTGCTTCTCCTCTCCTTTGTTCAACCTTCCCTGATGTTTCAAAATGCTGCTGACACCAGTTTTGGGGCATTTGGCATCACAGTTCCTTCCTATGTTTAGAGAATCTCCTACCTTGTCAGGCAGAACTTCCCACTATGTAAGTGTAAAGCACCAGATACTTTACTTCCTAGACTTTTTTTGAGACAAGCCTTGCTATAAAGCTCAGGCTGGCTTTGAATTTGTGATCCTTCCACCTCTGCCCCTCAAGTGCTGGGATTATAGGTGTGTGTCACCACACCCAGCACTTCCTTGTAATCAGGCCCCTGACCTAGGCTCTGCCAGTCAGATGCTGCAGCGGCAGACTACGATAGTGTGACTGCTTGGATGTGATCATCACCCTCCTAAAGCAAACACCTGCGGTGATTGCCAGAAGAGCTCGGCCGTAGTAGTGACAATGAAATCAACCACACAGCGGACAGGAGGACCTAGGATGGCAGAGGGTCAGTTAGCATTCGCTCATGGTGGGGAGGCCCAGGGGACACTCCCCCCAGGCTCCTCCCACCACTACATAGTGGGCACAGTGTTGACTGCTGGTGGGGCCCTTCAGTGGTGCAGCTGCCCGTAAGTGCTATCCCTGGAGTCAGCCATGCTCCTACAAGCAGTGCCAATAAATTAATTGCTTCTCCACTGCGGGCTGAGTAGAGTCCTTTTGTCTGTCTGTGCCCTCTATCTGGAGTGAAAGGAAGTTCGTTTTATGTCTCCTCAGGAAAAGTAATGCACACAACAATTGCATAGAGGTGATGGCTATAAAAACTCCTGGAGAGGGTGGTGGCCCTGGAAGCAGTGGAATTGAGGCAGGATAGAAAGACAGGGAAAATTTGGGGGGATAGGGCAGGAAAGGGCTTTTTACCCAGGTACCTGTCTGAGTCTTCTCAGCCAAGAATTCCAGCACATCCAAAGCTGCTGTGAGAACTGCCTGCATAGAAACCAGGGCTTCCCTGAAGACCTCACCAAACCAGGCTATGAACAATAATTAAAGTTAGCAGACCCAGAAAATCTGGGGGACATGGAAAAAGAGAGAAGCCCCTCATGCTGGAATCTGTGACATCTCCCACCGACTCAAAATGAACAGCTTTAACTTAAGGAATCTGCTCCCAACCACCACCAGTTGAAAGTCCACAGTACCTACCCCCAAGATCAGTAATGACTGCCTAAGTGGAGAAAATTCTCATCTTCCCAGGGGCTCTCAAACAAAAATGGCAGAAACAACCCCTAGACTATGCTTACTTAGGCCCTGAATGCTTACAACTTTTGAGTTAAACATTACTAACATCCCTTTCCCATCCCTAAGCCTAAACACTGCACCCCACAAAATCACCTTACAACTTAACTTACACAAGGAAATTCTTTAGGATAAGAGGACTAGGTAAACTAGCTCATGTTGCCTTTTCTTGAGTAAATTTTTGTTCTTGATGTTTGTTCTTAGGTACTATTGAGTAGGGTCAGACTCAGCAACCCTGTGTACAACAGAACAAAACACTCCTAGACCCTGTGCCATGCTGGGTGCTATGTCAGTCAGTGCCTCTCTGCTATTCATAGGCTTTTTGATGGTTGATTGTTTCAGGATTGTTTTGCGAGTAGACTGCCATGTCCTTCTCCCTTTTTTGTGGTGTTTGGGATTGAACCAAGGGCCTCAGCGTGTGCAGAGCAGTGCTCTACCAACTGAGCTAAATCCAAGCTCCAGTAAATTTTAAACTCTATAAAGTTTTAAAACCTTGTTTAATCCTTAAACCTAGTTTAAAAAGGACACAAAGTCATCTATGTATATATCTCCATTGTAAAGACACCCAGGAGCACCGCTCTCTCTAGACCTCCATGTTCACTGTGAAGCATGTACTCTCTCTTACCCTTTACTTAATAAACTTCAAACTGCTTCACTCTTCTACTGACTTGTCCTAATACACACACACACACACACACACACAAACACACACTGTTTTTGGTGACAGAACCAAGGACTTGATATCTCTCTCCCCTGAGTGGAGATCTTGAGAAGGGTAACTCCTCAGGACAGGCATTAATATTGGGGTACAGCACCTCTAATCCCACTGACAGTATCTAGTTTCAAGGGCAAGCCAAAGCTTTAGTTCTGGAAGTAGAGTTCAGACAGGAAGAAAGGGAAGAGAGGGCTCTGCAGCCAGCTGCCTCCCAACCTATCCATGTGCTTCCCAGCCACCCAGCCACCCGTAATGTGAATATCAATGTGAGCTGCCTGTGGGGGGGCTTTGGTCTGGTGGTCAGTGCTTCCCCAACAGATAATACCTTTACAAACAGCACGCTTGCTAGAAAGGAGTAGAGAATTAAAATCACTCTTCACTTCTCCATTCACCCAAGAAGGATGATAAGACTGTGAGACATACACCACCCCCACCAATCAAAGGGACATTGGTTAGTGGACTCTGCTTCCATATCAAGACGGGTGGCTTCTTGGATTTCTAACCTTTTGAAATATCCACTTCTGAGCTCATTCTTTTTGAGGACACTGTTGTTGTTGTTGCTAGGTGCCATCAAGTCGAGTCCGACTCATAGCAACCCTATATACAGCAGATCGAAACAGTTCCCGATGCTGTGCCAGGCAAACGATCTTATTTATGTTTAAGCCCATTGTTGCAGACACTGTGTCAATCTATCTGGTGGAGGGTTTTCCTCTTTTGCGTTGACCTGCCACTCTCCCAAACGTGATGTCCTTCTCCAAGGATTGGTCTCTCCTGACTATATGTCCGAAATATGTAAGACGCAATCTGGCCATTCTTGCTTCCAAGAAGCACTCTGGTTACACTTCTAGGACAGATTTGTTGGTTCTTTTGGCAGTCCATGGTATATTCAATAGATGTCTCCAGCACCACAATTCAAAAGCATCAATTCTTTTTCTGTCTCTCTTGTTCAATGTCCAGCTTTCACAACCATAGGATGCCACTGAAAATACCATGGCATGAGTCAGACGCACCTTCATCTTCAATGTGACATCTTTGCTTTTCAATACTCTAAAGAGATCTTTTGCCACAGCTTTTCCTAGAGCAACGCGTCTTTTGATTTCTTGACTGCTGCTTCCATGGGTGTTGATTATACAGCCAAGCAGAGCAAAATCTTGGATGAACTCAATCTTTTCTCCATGTATTGTGAAGCTGCATGCTGACCCAGTCGTAAGGATTTTTGTTTTGTTAATGTTTAGTTGCAACCCATATCAAAGGCTATGATCTTTGATCTTCATCAGTAAATGTTTTAAATCCTCTTCACTTTCAGCAAGCAGAGTTGTGTCATCTGCATAACGCAGGTGGTTAATGAGTCTTCCTCCAATCTTGATGCTGCGTTCTTCCTCATAAAGTCCAGCTTCTCGGATTATTTGCTCAGCGTATAAATTGAAGAGATAGGGTGAAAGTATACAGCCCTGGCTCACACCTTTCTCAACTTTAAACCACGCAGTGTTTCCTTGTTATATTCGAACAACCGCCTCCTGGTTCATGTACAGATTTCTCATGAGCACAGTTAGGTGTTCTGGTATTCCCATTTTCCGAAGTGTTATCCATAATTTGTTATGATCCACACAATCAAATGCTTTTGCATAGTCAATAAAACATAGATAGACATCTTCTGATATTCTCTGCTTTCAGCTAATATCCACCTGACATCAGCAATGATATCCCTGGTTCCCCGCCCTCTTCTGAATCCCACTTGATTTTCTGGTAATTCCCTGTCTATATACTGCTGCAGTCGCTTCTGAATGATCTTTAGTAGAATTTTGCTGGTGTGCAATATTAATGATATTGTCTGATAGTTTGCACATTCAGTTGGATCCCCTTTTCTGGGAATAGGCACAAATATGGATCTCTTCCAGTCAGTTGGCCAAGTAGCTGTTTTCCAAATCTGTTGGCACAAACATGTTAACACCTCCAGTGCTGCAACTGTTTCTTGAAGCATCTCTATTGGTATCCCATCAATTCCTGGAGCCTTGTGTTTCACCAGTTCTTTTGAGGCAGCTTCCACTTCGTCCTTCAACACCATTGGTTCCTCTTCGTATGCAACCTCTTGGAATGGTTGGTCATCTACCAATTCTTTCCTGTATAATGATTCTGTGTATTCTTCCCATCTTCTTTTGATGTTTCCTGCATCATTTTTCCTGTAGAATCTTTCGCTACTGCCACTCGAGGCTTGAATTTTTTCTTCCTTAAGCTTGAGAAACACAGAGTGTGTTCGTCCCTTTTGGTTTTCTGCCTCCAGCTCCTTGCACATGTCCTTATAATATTTGTTTTTGTCTTCTGGAGCTGCCTTCTGAAATCTTCTGTTTAGTTCCTTAACTTCATCATGTCTTCCTTTTACTTTAGCTGCTTGACATTCAAGGGCAAGGTCCAGTGTCTCTTTTGACATGTAATTTGGTCTTTTCTTCTTGTCTTTTTAAGAACCTTTTGCTTCCTTCTTGAATGATATCTTTTATGTCATGCCACAACTCTTCTGGTCTCCTATCATTGGTGTCTAATGCGTTAAACTTATTTTTGAGGTGGTCTCTGAACTCAGGTGGGATATACTCAAGGTCATACCCTGGCTCTCGTATACTTATTCTAATTTTCTTCAGCTTCAGTTTGAACTTGCATATCAGAAGTTGATGGTCTGATCCACAGTCAGCACCTGGTCTTGTTTTGACATTTTGTACAGAGCTTTTCCATCGTCTCTTTCCACATATGTAGTCAATTTGATTCGTGTATGTTCCATCTGGTGAAGTCCATGTGTCTAGTCTCCATTTATGATGTTGAAAAAATGTATTTGTAATGAAAAGGTCATTGGTCTGACAAAATTCTATCATGCGATCTCCAGCTTCGTTTCTGTCACCAAGACCATCTTTTCCAACTACAGAGCCTTCTTCTCTGTTTCCAAACTTTGCATTCCAGTCACCAGTGATTATCAGTATGTCTTGATTGCATGTTTGATCTATTTCAGATTGCAGAAGCTGATAGAAGTCTTCCCTTTCTTCATTTGTGGCCTTGGTGGTGGGTGCATAAATTTGAATAATAGTTATATTAACTGGCCTTCCTTGTAGGCGTATGGATGTTATTCTATCACTGATAACATTGTATTTCATGACAGATCTTGAAATGTCTTTTTTGATGATGAATGCAACCCCATTTCTCTTTACTTTATCATTCCCAGCATAGTAGACCATATGATTGTCTGTCAGTTTCCCACACTGTGGGGGCTTATGTGTTGTGATGAGGCTGTGAGCTCTGCCATTGGTACCTCAGATATGAGCAAGGTTACCCATGGTGGACAGGTTTTCAGTGAGCTTCCAGACTAAGACAGACTAGTGAGTATGACCTGGCAAACTACTCCCGAAACAACTAGCCATTGAAAACCCTATGGAGCCGGGCATGGCGGCAGGAGGCAGAGGCAGGAGGGATCGCAAGTTCGAGATCACAGGCAGTCTTCGTAACTTAACAAGACCCTGTCTCAAAAAGTAAAAAAAACATGGGCTGGGGGCACAGCTCAGTGCTTCAGCACTTGCATAGCATGCAGGCGCAAGGCCTTGGGTTCAACCCCCAGTACCGCAAAAAAAAAAAAAAAGAAAGAAAGAAAGAAAGAAAGAAAGAAAGAAAACCCTATGGATAGCAAAGAAGCACTATCAGATATAGTGCTGGAAAATGAGCCCCCCAGGATGGAAGGCACTCAAAAGACTACTGGGGAAGACTTGCCTCCTCAAAATAGAGTCTACCATGATGACGGAAATTGAATAAAGGCCCAGGGACCTCCATTTGCTGATGTGGCATGACTCAAAATGAGGAGAAACAACTGTAAACATCCATTAATAATTGCAACATGGAACGTACGTAGTATGAATCTAGGAAAATTAGAAATTGAGGACACTAGGAATCCATTAACTCACTTCAGGCACAAGCCCCCACATGTATCTTTTCTTTCCTTCTCCTGAAGGCTCAAAATCCACTCTAAAGGTTACATTTAAACTTAGCTTGGGGCAGCAGTAGCTCTTCACTATTGCCTGCCTTCACGTCTTGAAGGTAGACTATCTTTACAATCAATGTTTATATTCTTTATCTTTAATAAACTTATTCTATACTCTATACTGGGCTGGGGTATAGATCAGTTGGTAGAATGCTGCTCTGTACTTTCTGAGGACCCAGTTTAGATCCTTAGCACCAAAAACACGGGAGAAGGACATGGCAGTCCATTCCTGAAACAATCAGCCATTGAAAATCCTGTGAGGGTAGCTATGAGTTGGACACAACTCGATGACACCTAACAACAACAACATACTCTATACTATAATTTCTGTGCCTCATATAAATTCTTTGATACAAGGAAACACAGACGAACCAAGGGTACTCTGGAACCCATGCTCAGGACCCCACTTCCTTTTCCGGATCTGTTGATAGGGAATGCCCTCCTGGGAGGGGGAAGGAATTCCCTTTTAACTGTTGGACAAGGGACACTCTCCTAGAGGAAGGAATTTAAGAGGTCCTAAGACGTCCTGTGCATTTACATGGGAATCTCCTTCTCAAACCCCTGATCTGACACCCTAGTGGGATAAAAAACTGGAACCAATTTGACCCCCAGGTGTTTAAATGGAAACATCTGATCTGCTGCACAGGAGTTTGGCTGCAATACAAACTTTTGGGTGGCAAAATATGGCCCCCTCAGGAAAATATAATAATACTGTTCTCCAACCAAATCTAAGACTCCCAGGTTTCACATGTGACTCACAGCTTACCAACAACAAAACCTAACATCAAAAATATGTAACCGATTTAAACAGATGTTCTAGATTAAAAACAACAACAACAACAACAACAACAACAACAACAACAACAACAACAACATAAAAACCCACTTCACTGCAGCTTGGAAGGCACTAAGATTTCACAGAAAACCTTTCAAAATGACTATCCCAGTCATTCCCCCAAAATTGGCAATTTCTTGGGGCATGACCAAAGCCTGGGGGACTGGCCATTCTTCAAACAAAGGACACTCCCTTTCAAAACATTGGTAACTCTGGGAAAAAACTGCTTTCACTCTGGGAACACAAACTCTTGAAACTCTTGGGATCTAAAACACCAGTCTCAGGGCATTAAGATGATGTTTAGAACCAATTTCTAAGTTCACATTTCTGCTTGGTTTCAATTAGATTTAGTCCCCTCCCTAGGACTGAGATCTGAAAATGTTTCTTCTTCTAAGCTTCCTGTTTTCTTTCAGTATATCCACCTCTACTCCTGGCTCTAAGAACTTACTTTTTTATTTGAGAACAAGTTACAAATGGATGTTTTACTGGTTGCTACCAGTACTGGTTGCTACTGGTTGCTACTGGTTGCTGGGATTTAGCTCAGTTGGTAGAGCACTGCTCTGCAGTCTCTGAGGTCCCCGAGTTCGATTCCAAGCACCGCAAAATGGGAGAAGGATGTGGCAACGCACTCCCAAGGCAATCCCGAAACAGTCAGCCATTGAAAACCCTATGAGGGTTGCTATGAGTCGGACTCTACTCCACAGCACCTAACAACAACAACAACCTATTAACCTTAGAGCTTTCCTTACAGGTGACCCCTTGACCTTTGTAATGTAATATCTTCTCAGGTCAGTGATTCCTCATCTTACTTCATGAGACCATTTACTTCTAAGATGCCTGTTTTGTCAACACCAGGGTTTCTCTGTTGCTATGTAACCACCTTGTTTTCTATTCCAAATTGAGGATGGGTCCCCTGTTTGTGACACTTATGCTACTCAAGGTATCCAGTAAGTGCTAGGGAAAATTTTACAGTCTCCCTGATAAGTATTAAGCTTCTAACTCATTGTGATGAGGTAATACAAGTCCTTCTTCTGAGTCTTCCCTCTTTGTCATTCAGCTCCTATAATGGCTGCCCAAAGTCTGCTGGTAAGGCCCACCTCAAACATCTACAGACAGGCATCAAGATGCCTACTGGTGACTCCTGACATGTTGTTGTTGTTGTTAGGTGCTGTCAAGTCGGTATCCGCCTCACAGCGACCCTCATAGGGTTTTCAATGGCAGACTGTTTCGGGATTGCCTTGGGAGTGGATTGCCAGGCCCTTCTCCCATTTTTGCGGTGCTGGGAATTGAACTTGGGACCTCAGAGACTGCAGCGCAGCACTCTACCAACTGAGCTAAATCCCAGCCAACTCCTGACACGGCAGGTATAAATGCAGATTTCTTTTCAAAAACTTTGGGCTTTCTTCTCTGCCTGGACCCCTTTCTAAGTACATCTGTACAATTACCAATGTTGATGGAAATGCCCAAAACCAAAAGGCTCCTTTCCTTAAGTTGCTTCCTAAATAATAAAGTATACAAATCACACATAGCCAACAGACTATGTGTTACTAAGACTTAAAAACAAAGGTTTCTATTAACTCAGTTTCTTCCTGATAAAAGAGCTCTCTTGAGCTCACCTATTACATTAAAACTACAGAGACATTCTTTTTTTTTTCATTTTTTAATTGGAATTTTTTAATGTACAACTTAATGTGTTTCATTCTGATATGCATTTCATTGTGACATTTCCATATGTGTTTCATTGTACATTGCACACATAACTTCCCCCTTACTCTCTTGTGCCCCCCCCACCCCCCCACCCTCCCACCAATGGCCTCCTTTCTACTCGCATGTCTTTTTGTGGGAATATTTTTCTATACCCATGCATCCCAGTTATGATTTAAGGCCAAACTTTTTTTATTGTGATCTATCTTTTTACATTGTCAGCAGTATCACATGAATAATCTAGCCTGCTTCCATTATTGCCATCCTTTGGTATTGTTGGTATTATTATAATTATTTTCCGAACTATTAAAGTTGGGTTGTTTACTTTGAGGTCAACCTCTCTCTCATTACTTGCTCCTCCTTGGTCCTCCTCCCCGTCCTGTCTTCTCCCATTATTGCTTCCTTTTGCTAAATCACTCTCTCCTTCTTTCAGCTCCTTAAATTGTCCCTTCTCTGCTAAGTTTACATGAGCTTTTTATTATGTTCCAATTTATGGGATTTTTTTCCTTCTTTAAGTTTGATTCAGCTCCCACATATGAGTGAGAACATGTGGTATTTATTCTTAAAAACACCTGCTCCTTCTGAGCCTCCACAACCTCAAAAACATCTTGATAACAAAGATGCCTCCACCTACAGAATGTTTAAGGACCTGGGTTTTCCTCAAACAAGAACAAAGGACATTTTTACTTCTTATACAGATAAGTCTCTTTTGTAAACCTATCAATAGCTGTAACTTTGCTTTATGTATCAAATTCAGTCTTGATTGTTTTTTAGACTTGGCTAAGATGGTCATATGGGAGAAGGACCTGGCAGCCCACTCCTGAAATAATCTCAAAACAATCAGCCATTGAAAACTCTATGAATAGCACAGAAGCACTGACATAGTGCTGGGCATGGCACATTGTTGGGTAGTACTTCGTTTTGTTGTCCCTAAGGTGGCTGTGAGCCGGACTTGACTCAACAGCACCTAATAAGAACAATGTGATCATACTACCACCTTGTATTATTTTACTTGGTATACATTTTCCTAAGAAGCTACACCCTTAAACTCAGAGGTCAACATGATAAACATAACTATCTCACAAAATTATTTGACATTAGGTAAATGACCTCACACTGTTTTTCTTGAGCTTAAAGCATTGAAGAAAAAATTCAAGACTTGAGTGGCAATAGTGAAGGATTCTACAGGGAAAATATTAAATGATGAAGGAAACATCAAAAGAAAATGGAAGGAATCCACAGTCATTATACCAAAAAGAATTGGTGGATGACCAAACATTTCAAGAGGTTGGATATGATCAGGAACCAATGGTATTGAAAGAAGAAGTAGAAGCTGCCTTGAAGGAACTGGTGAAATACAAGGCTTCAGAAACTGATGGAGTACCAACTGAGACGTTTCAACAAACAGATGCAGCACTAGAGGTGCTCACTTGTTCAGGCCAAGAGACTTGGAAAACAGCTACCTGGCCAACTGACTGGAAGAGATCCATATTTGCACCTATTCCCAAGAAAGGGGATCCAACTGAATGTGGAAATTATTCAACAATATCATTAATATCTCATGCAAGTAAAATTTTTCTAAAGATCATTCAAAAGCAATTGCAGCAGTATATACACAGGGAACTGCTGGAAAATCAAGCTGGATTCAGTAGAGGGTATGGAACCAGGGACATTAATGCTGCTGTCAGACAGATATTAGCTGAAAGCAGAGAATACCAGAGATGTCCATCTATGTTTTATTGACTATGCAAAGACATTTAACTGTGTGGGGGGATAAATTGGGAAGAAATTGGAAGAAATCCTAAAACAGGCAAAATAGGCTTTGAGGAATTGGTCGGTAAATTGGAAATCTAGCCAAAAGTGAAAGTAACTTGCAGGAGGCAGCCAGAAACTTGCCCGGGAATGTCTGGGCAGGCTCCCCCCACTCCCACCACCAACACAGGTGCTGCTGTACTGCGACTGGACAATATTTCAAAACCCTTAATGAATCCCCCACATCTAATTGGACTGTTTGAGAACAAAGGACTCAAAGCCGATTGGCTCAAGCCAGCTACAAAAGGAGCTGCACTATGGCAGCTCTCTCTGCTACAGATCATAAAAGAAGAAAAATCCATCTCTCTCTCTCTCTCTCTCTCTGGGGCACTCGATCTTGTGATCACTGAACAAGAAGGAACTCTCTGCTGATGACAGACATCAGACCAGGACAACTAGATGGCACTCTCAACAATCAAGCTGAGGATAGTCCCTTGGCCCAGCGCCTAGGGACAGAAGCTGAGGACAGTCTCCAGTCCCAGTACCGGAGACAAAAGAGCCACTGCTCCCCTCAAGGCAGCAATAGAGCTGTAGCATTTATACTGAGCTGTACACTTTGGGTTCCTCTTGGCCCCTGTAAGGGCAGAGAGGCAATAAAGAGTTCCATGGTCCCTGAAGGTAAAGCATCCCGAGGCTTTTCCTTTCTCCCCTCTCACAGCCTTTCCCGAGGGCCATAGGAGTCCACATCCCTCACCTGAAGGCCCCAACTTAAATTAGTAGTTATCTTTGTGCACAGCTGTGCCTCCTATCCAAAACATCCCGGCCAGAGAGAGAGGTGCGAGCCACCCCACAATTGTGTGAATCACAACAAATTATGGATAACATTGCAAAGAATGGCAATACCTGAGCACTTAATTATACTCATGAAGACTCTACATAAGGACCAGCAGACAGTTGTTCCAACAGAACAAGGAAACACTGCCTAGTTTAAAGTCAAGAAAGGTGTGCATTGGGGCTGTATCCTTTCACTGTACCTCCTCAATCTCTATGCTGAGCAAATAATCTGAGAAGCTGGACTTTATGCAGAAGAATGTGGCATCAGGATTGGAGGAAGACTCACTAACAACATGCATTATGGGAGGACCTGGCAGCCCACTCCCAAAGCAATCTCAAAACAATCAGCCATTGAAAACTCCATGTACAGCATCTGCGCTATGCAGATGACACAACTTTGCTTGCTGAAAGTAAAGAAGATTTGAAATATTTACTGATGAAAACAAAGAACACAGCCTTCAGTATAGATTGTGCCTCAACATCAAGAAAACAAAAATTTTTACACCTGGGTCAGTAAGCAATTTCATGATAAATGGAGAAAAGATTGAGGTTATACAAGATTTTGCTTTACTTGGTTCTACAATCAACACCTACAGAAACAGCCGTCAAGAAATCAAAATTTGCATTGCATTAGGAAAAGCTGTTGCAAAAGACCTCTTTAAAGTGTTGAAAAGATGTCACATTGAACATGAATGTGTGCCTGACCTATGCCATGGTGTGTTCAGTTACATCACATACTTGTGAAAGCTGGATACTGAATAAAGGAGACAGAAGAAGAATTGGTGCTTTTGAATTATGGTCCTGGAGATGAATACTGAATATACCATGGACTGCCAAAAGAACCAACAGGTCTGTCCTAGAAGAAGTGCAACCAGAATGCTCCTTGGAAGCAAGGATAGCTAGATTGTATCTTATGTATTTTGGACATGTTGTCAGTATGGACTCATTCCTGAAAAAGGACACCATATTTGGCAGTCTGCATAATTTAGCAAGACTCTGTCTCAAAAAGTAAAAGAAAAAATGGGCTGGGTGTACAGCTCAGTGGTCCAGTACCTGCAAAGCATGCAAGCACGACGCCCTGGGTTCAACCCCCAGTACTGAAAAAAAAAAAAAAAAAAAAAGATTCCAGAACCAAAGGAAAAAGACAAACAGCAAATCAGAATGACCTACCTGTTTACCTAGTTCAAGATACCCTCAAATGTTCCTTGTCTCTTGGTATTCATGCTCCTGTACAGTCCCCTCCTATTCTGTGCCAGCATTGGCCTATGTCACCAAAAGCATGCAGGAGAAGTGATGCATGTGAGTTTGGAGAAAAGTTTAAAAGGCTGTGGCTTCCTGATCTTTGACAAAGGAGCCAAAAACATACATGGCAGAAAAGATGGCCTCTTCGACAAATGGTGCTGGGAAAACTGGATCCCCACATGTAGAAGAATGAAAGTAGATCCCAATCTCTCACCATGCATAAAAATCAATTCAAAATGGATCAAAGATCTCAATGTAAAACCGGAAACTTCGAAATGTCTAGAAGAAAATGTAAGGAACACACTTCAACACATAGGCATAGGTAAATAGTTTCTCAAAAGGATGCTAACAGCCCAGGAAATAGTACCAAGAACTGAGAGATGAAACTACATGAAACTAAAAAGCTTTTGCACTACAAAGGAAACAATCAATAGAGTAAAAGGAGAGTCAACTGAATGGGAGAAAATCCTTGGGAAGTTGTACAGCTGAGAGAGGATTAATTCTAGGGTATGTAAAGAGCTTAAAAAAAAATTAGACACCAAAGAAACAAACAACCCAGTCACCAAGTGGGCAAAGGAACTGAACAGATAGTTCTCAAAAGAAGAAATACAAATGGCCAGTAAAAATATGAAAAAAAGTACAACATCCTTAGCCATCAGGGAAATGCAAATCAAAACTACACTTAGATTCCACCTCACCCTAGTCAGAATGGCTGGTGTCAACAAAACAAACAACAACAAATGCTGGCGAGGATTCTGGGAAAAAGGAACTCTTTTACACTGCTGGTAGGACTGCAAACAAGTACAGCTGCTATGGAAATCAGTATGGAGGTTCTTCAGAAAACTAAAAGTAGATCTGCCACATGATCCACCCTCCTAGGTATGTACCATAGAGATATCTACTCTTCCATGCTTATTGCAGCACTCATCACAATTGCAAGAATATGGAATCAGCCCAGATGCCCATCAAGAGATGAATGGATTTTAAAAATATTGTACACATACACAATGGAATAGTATTCAATTATAAAGAAGAATGAAATTAAGTCTTTTGCAGAAAAATGGATATATCTGGCAATCATTTTAAGTGAAATTACCCAAACTATACATACGTTCATTCATATATGGAATATATATATGTGTATATATATATTCCACATATATTCATATATATATATATATATATATATCTTCCACATATGAGTGAACATATGTATACACACACACACACACATACACAGGAGAAGGACCTGGCAACCCACTCCCCCCCCCAAAAAAAAAAAACCCAGCCATTGAAAACCCTATAAATAGCAGAGAAACATTGACAATAATGTTTTGCCTGTTGTATGTAGTCGAACACCAGCTTGAAGGCCCCTGAGAACAAAAACATAGACATACATATATTTTTAAGATTGGAAAATACAAGGAGACTTATCGGGAGCAGGAAGGGGCAGTTGGAAGGTGGAGAGTGACTGCCAGGAGAAGAAGGTAGAGTAACATAGTGGGATAAAGAGGGGAGAACAAGTACAAAGTACAGGATGCACATGTATGAAAACCCCATAATGAAAGCCATTATACTGTATGCAAATTAAATTGCAGAAAAAGGCTGTAGCTTCCACTTTAGGAGCTCTCTCCTGGGCTCACTCTCTTGTTCTCACAGGTCAGATGCTTTGAGGGAAACCATACTGTGAGTGGCACCAGAGAAGTCAGGTGAGTGAACTCAGGAGCATATCCTTTAGACCCAGTCAGGTCTTTAGCCCTGGTCAACATCTGACTGCAACCTCAAGAGACTTGGAGCCAGACGCCCCTGCTAAGCTTCTTGACCCTGAGAAATTACGTGAGATAATTTTTTTTTAACTGCTAGGTTTTGGGGTAACTTGTTACACAAGAAACAGAAAACTAATACACACAGAGAATCCTTTTAAATAGATGGACTACCACCCATTGTTTCTCGCCTCGATGATGACTTTCCACTTGTTCCTGTAAAACCATCCCGCCTTCTATGTTGCTGTCAGGGGAATCTTGAAACATGATACAGTTTGTGCCTCTTCCCTGCTCAAAATCTTTTAGTAGCTGCGCATACTCATAGAATAAATCACATTCCACATCATCTCACACAAAGCCTTCATGAACTGGCTTTTTTTTGCCTACAAACTTCCTCTACACCTCAGTGCCTAAATCATTTTCTTTCTCTGTTCCCTGTGCCTAGGATACCTCATTCACTTGCCCAGTCTTCAAGATTCAGCACAAGTATCTCTTTCCCTCTCCCTGTTTCTCTCTCTCCGTTCTCTCTCTTCATTCTCTCTCTCTCTCTCTCTCTCTCTGTCTGTCTCTCCCTCCCTCCCTCCCTCTGCTTATTAAGTAGTTCCGCTGGAAAACAGACATTTGAGATTACACAAAATGGTTGAATATTTTGACCAAGTGTAAGGTTCTTGATTTTCCAACACAAAGATAAACCCGCTCTGAGAAGCTTAATATGTGCAAAATAAAGAGATGATTCAGATTTGTGAGTTTGTAAGAGGCTCAAACCAATTTTGTTGGCTTAAGTAGATGTTGATCTCTCGTTTTTATTTGCTGAAAGCTAAACCATCTGTTTTGAGCAGAAACAGATTTTTGCCATAAGGGAGGAAGAGTGAAAGTGAGCTCACTGAAAGTGAAGGAGACTGTGCAGGTCGGTTAGGTACAGTGGGCTCAGGAACAGGCTCATCTGGGTGAAGAAAGCACTAATATCCTAGAAGATGCAAAGCCAGCTTGCTATAATCTAACCCTTTGGGGTCTTGTGAAGGCTGGTATAGATTAAGTAATCACTAAGTCAAACACAAGAAATTCAAACCATTTTCTGTGCAACTGCCAATAAATCTTGACAGTAATAAGAACTAGAAGAACACCGTTTCTTGCTTTTTGTTCCTCATATACCATATAAACAGTTACATGGCATCCAGAGAGGAAAAACAGTAAAAACAAATCAATGCAGGTGTTGGTCAAATTACAGAGCATACTTGCTGCTATCAGGTTCATTCCCTGATGAAAGGCCTTTACAAAGTAGCTGCCATTTAAATACCTGAATGAATAAACAAAAATGGAGCTGGCCATGGTGGCACACACCGTAATCCTAGCACTTGGGAGGCAGGAGAAGCACCAAGTTTGAGGCCAGAATGGGATACACAGTGAGTTCCAGACCAGCCTCGACTATACAGGAAGACTTTGTCTCAAACCAAAACCAAAAATTCCCCAAACCACCTTTTCCATGTTCTCTCATGTTAAATTATTTGCCCAGAGTAAACGAAATGAACAGTATTGCCACAACATAAACAGAAATAATTTAAAAGCAAGAACTGTTAACATATAGCACTAGAAGCAGAACCTCCACAATCCTGTTAGAAAAGCAATAGCTTTCAATGCATAATCCATGTCTGCCAATCACACAATCATTTTCTAAAACCCTCTTTTTAAAAATATGTTGTTGTTGTTGTTAGGTGCCATCGAGTCGGTATCCGACTCATAGCGACTCTCTGTACAACAGGGGAAACACTATTGTCAGTGCTTCTCTGCTGTTCATAGGGTTTTCAATGGCAGATTGATTTTTGGGAGGGGGTTGCTAGGTCCTTCTCCCAAGTTTTAAAAATATACATTTTGCTTTATTTCAACTTATCTACAGTGTGAAGATTTCCTCAATGACTTTCCTGCAGTATCCCTAACCTGTTTTGAGCTCTTCTATGAAACAAATTTGTTGTTGTTGTTAGACAGCAGTTGAATCAGGTCTAACATTCATAGCAACCCTATGTACCACATGGGGTTTTCAATGGCTGATTGTTTCGGGATTGTTGTGGGAGTGAGCCACTAGGTCCTTCTCCCATTTTTGCAGTGCTGAGGATAGAACAGGGCTTCAGAGTGTGCAGAGCAGCCCTCTACCAACTGAGCTAAACTCCAGCCTCCATGAAACAAATTTAAATACCACATGTTCTCAAGTCTAATGGGCACTGTTTCAGCAGTTTTAGAGGGCTACAAAATCAGATGTGGATTAGAATTGTGTGTGGATTGGTTTTATGGTGAAGAGAGCTCTCTTGAATGAATCCAATCTGTATGGGATTCTAAACTGCATCTGCTTTTGTAGCACTCTAAAACTATTGAAAGGGTGCATACTAAATTAAAAAATATACAGTAATCAAGAGAAATAAAGAATGAAGAACAAAAACTTACAAAAATAAAATTGGCACAGAGAACACAAAACAATGTGGCTGGTGATTTCTAAATGGCATTCATTTCATACCTGTATCCAATCTTTTTGCTATTTCTTAAATTTTTTTCCATAGCTTAAAAACCATGGTGTATACTTATTATGCCTGCAGCTGTAGCCCTGTGGCATTCGATCCCGTCAGATCTCGGAAGCTAAGCAGGGTCAGGCCTGGTTAGTACCTGGATGGGAGACTGCCTGGGAACACCAGAAGCTGTAGGCTTGGGAGAAGGACCTGGCAACACCCTCCCAAAAATCAATCTGCCATTGAAAACCCTATGAACAGCAGAGAAGCACTGACAATAGTGTTTCCCCTGTTGTACAGAGGGTCGCTATGAGTTGGATACCAACTCGATGGCACCTAACAACAACAACAACAATACTTATTATACATTATAATGTAAGACCAAACACTGCTTTTTACTTTGCTCAAATTTGAAAATCAAAATCCTCTTTCCTAGAAAGGGGCATGGGGGAACTTTTCAAAGTAATAAAAATGTTTATATTATAATTGAAGTGGTGGCTTTAAAATGGTTTACATCTGCCAAAACTCATGGTGAGTTTGGGTGAGTTTCATTGTATACACCTTACACCTCAAATAAGTCTGATTTTTAAAAATGCAAGGGTCATGAGGATAACAAAAAGAGCAAAGAAGCTCTTCCAGAGTAAATTTAGAAAACTAAAAAGGTGTAACAAATGGATGTGATATATGATCTTTGGTCAAAAAATAAGAAAAGTTATGAAAACTATTTTGAGGTGCAATCTGTATTCTTTGAGTGTTAAACTTTAAAACAAATATAGATATAGTGTGGTCATTTTATTGCAGTTATGCAAGAGAATGTCTTTTCTAGGAAAGATATTTTCATCTATCTAGGGGTAAAGTGTCAGGAGGTCTGCAGCTTACTCCCAAATGGTTAAAAAATGCTAGTGTAGGATAGATAGGTAGACAGAAATAAAAGAAATATAGAAAACTTTTAACAATTGGTGAAATCTAAGTAAAAGGTCTCGTAATCTATTCACTGAACTCAATTCTCAAATTTCCTATAGATTTGAAATTTTTAAAAATACAGATGGGGGACTAAAAGAGAGGGAGCAGTAGGCTGTGTTAGATACTGTTGAGAGGTCAGGTAAGGTGAGAATGGAGGTGTGATCTTTGACTTTGGCAATAGACTGGTCACTGATGATTTACGAGAGCATTTCAGTGGCATGAAGGGGCGAAATGTTGGTCAGAGGGAACAGTGGGAAGAGACAAGTAGCTCAAGGGTATTGCTATGAAGAACAGCAGAGGAGCAGGATATAGTCCAAGAACCTCTCTACACCGAAGGTTATAGTAAGACTGTGTATGCTGCTGCAAATAATCCAGAAGAGAATAAAGTTTTTGTTACTTTTATTTTTAATTAGTGCACAATAGAAGAAGTTTCATAATGGAATTTTTACACAATTGTATTGTGTACTTTGCTCTTATTCACTTCCCCCCATTCCTCCCTAAGCTAGAAAGGAAGAAATTGATTGTACAGTAGAGAAAGGGCATAAATACAGGAGCAAAGTCTTTGAAACCATGAGAAGTGCCAGGACTTAGGGTCCAGAAAGGAAGAAGCCACCCTAGATGATAGTGATAATGATGTCATCAATAACAACGGAGGTAACAGCAGCTAACCTGAAAATTGGTACCACTGAAAACACTTTTACTCATTTGCTCACATCAATCCTAAGGAAAAGATTTTGCTATTATCTCCTTTTATAGGGGAGGAAACTGAGGTATAGAGAAGCCAATTTACAAAGTAGCAAGGCTGGGATTTAGAACCTGAAGGAGAGACTTTTCTTTTAGTGCAATAAAAGGGGAGACAGAGTTTGTGGATGTCGATGCAGCTGGGCGGGTTCATGGGTGTAGATGACACAGCTCTTGCAAGATTACATCTACTTTCTCCAGGTACCTCTTGTTCAGTTCATCAGCAAGGGTTTTGAGAAAGAGGATGTTGGAGATTTGAGAAAAGAAGGTAAGAAATTCTTGGTTCAGAGAGAAGAAAAGTGAACTTATGTACAAGAACTAGCACTGTTGAATACCTCTTTGAAATGAATGGTTATAAATTCAAAGTGAATCTACTTGTCTTGATTGGATGATATTTTCTAGCTATTTTCAGATGCTTAAGAGCAGGCATAAAAAGAACAGTTGGATTTAACCAGGGTGAGGTTTTTCCAGCAAGTGGGATGAATCTACAAAGTAAGGAGCCAGGGAATGAGGGATATTTGCAAGAGTGGTGATAGTATGGAACCATGGAATCTAGGCAAGGAAGGAAGAATAGATGCCCATTAAGGATGTGACAGATACAGAAAAGACAGTGGGGTGAAAGGACTGAAGATCTGCAAGGGAAGGAAACAGGTGAAGTGTGAACATTAAAATAAAAAGTAAAATAAAATAAAAAGTAACAGAGAGTGGGGTGCTTGAGCAGATTTCAAAGGCAGTGTCATTAATGATGATGATAAGGCCTGGATTATAACATGTGGATGGGAGGCTGAGGTGGCACAAACAAAAGCAAAGAGCATTGGATGAGTCCCCTGTGTGGATGGTGAAGTTTTACAGAGAGACTATGGAAGCAGTGGAGGAGAATCTCTGGTGAAGGTAAGAAGGGTCAGAGTAGTAGAGCCTCATATGACATACTTGAAAGATGTTAGGAGGACTAAAGTAGAAAGCAGAGGAGATAACTTGGACATTGTAGAGGTTAACAAGGATACAGTGCATGAGGCAGGGGAGAAAAATCAGGCTCTAATTTCAGAAGTATCCTCAGGACAAGAAGATGAAGGAACTGTTCAGAGAAGAGGTGGAGAATATAGCATAGTATTGGACATATGATGTGTTCTTAGTTAATATTTCTTGAATTTTAATCTTAATTTTTCTAATAGTTTACTACATCTTAAAAAGGAAAAAAAAAACTTATTTACAAAGAATCTGGAACAGATTAAAAAGGAAATGATCCTCTCATTGGATTTTCCACGTCCAGGAAAGACTCATCTCCAAAAATTAGTCCCCTCGCCAAGATAAGCAGAGTAAAATAGCATCTTATTATTTTTGGCTTATGTAAATGGATAGCTCATCATTATAAAATAAAACTCAGCATTCTCTTGCTTAAGAATTCAGTATTAGAAGAACAAAGTTAAGTCAGTTCTGCCTTGATGAAGCTTAGAAAATAGCCTCTCTGAGTATGACGTGACCAAAGTGAACACGGTCATAGTTCAAGCAGAAAAACGTAGGTAAATGGGATAAGAATAAATGAAATTTCCTAAGTATATCCTTCAGAGTATAATACATTTTAGTATTGTCCTTCTTCAGGCATGTTCCATGAATAACTTTGGAAGTATGCCTTTACTGAAAGAGATGTTCTTTCCAATGCCATAGATTTTTTTCCCTTAAATTTGTTTTGAATACCTTTGTAAAAGTAAGGAAATATCACAATTTTTAATGCCTTTAAGAAGAAAACTATGTTTTATATCCCTAGGTTGCCTCCTAAGCATTTCTACTAAGCCATATGTATGTAGCTTATGAAATTCTACAGTCCTTTAAGGTCTTAAATATACAATGAAAAATATTTGTTCCCTAATGACTAAATTTTATTGAAAAATTATCTAAAATCCTTTCCAAGATCCAGTGTTTCATTTTTATAGTGGTATCTGATGACTTAATCATGATCATCAATCAGAATGTGAACTGGTTCAACTGCAGGTTAGTTCAAAGGGCTTTTCATTTCCCTTTTCTTCATATCACTAAACAGAAAATTCACCAGAAGTTCTATTATGCCAGATAAATGAACTTGAGAAAGGTGGCCAATTCTCCTATATCAATAAGCCCAACATGATGTGTCAGAGAAAGCAATTAGTAACATATACTGTACTCATTTATTATACACAGCTGGGAGTAAGTTATTTGTCTTAACCATAAAGAACCCAGGTGGAAATAATCACTCCTTCACTAAGTTTCCTTAGTACTTTGTAAATTACGGGCAGGGATTTCTTTTTGGAGTATAGTGACTTTTGTGCTTGTCTTCTTTTTCCTACCAGACTCTCAGCAGGTACGCTATGCCTTAACATCTTTGGAAAGCCCAAGAGTATCACAGTGTTGTTTGTATTATGCTTAAAACGGAGTATTAGGAGGTAGAACAAAATGCAATCATGATACTGTCAATATCAAACCAATCAACATTATGGATTACACATGAACAGGCTTCTGTGGCTTAGTCTAGAATCATTATTAACATTTTGAGTTTCAAAAACCTAATTTACAAGACACTGTCAGAAGACAATAGGGACTTCTAACACTGCGTGTATGACCAGAAGGCTCCTGACAGCAAATCTGTAAGAGGGCTCGGCTCTCTTTTCCAGTTTTGTAAATAAAAGAGCAAGACTTTTTTTCTTTAAAAATACAGTAGCTTTTTGTTTGTCAGGTGTTGTGGCACATGCCTGCTATCCTAGTGACTTGGGAGGCTGAGGAAGGAGGATTATGAGTTCGAGGACAGAGACAGCCTGTGCTACTTAGCAACACCCTGTCTCAAAATAAAAAGGGTGCTGGGGTTGTGGCTCAATGGTAGAGCACTTGCCTGAGCATGTGCAAGGCCCTGTGTTCAACCCTGCAATATTGAAAAAGGGGGGAAAAATATATATATGTATAATACACACACACACACACACATATAATACATATAGTAACTTTTTAGAGTGAATAATGGAATTTAAAAAGAATATTTTATAAAAATAATGAAAAAATGTTTCAGAAATAATGCTATGAATATATTTGCCCAACTGCACACTTTAAGTATCTTTCATTAATCCAGAAATATCTTGGTTAAATAAAGGAATCATATTTTGTTCATAAATCAAAATTTGAACTTACCATTTATATTTATTGCTGGTAATACAATTGACATTTTTGGTCTTGTGGTCTTGTTATGGGTGGTAGCTGGTAATAGCAGGTGATCCTAAAACGAACAAAGGAACAATGTTATATATAACAACTGGCTTGCTCCTACAAAATGCCAAATTTAGGGTTTCTAAGAAGCCAACGTATTGCAGCTGTAGCACTGTGGCGTCTGATCTCATCAGATCTCCGAAGCTAAGCAGGGTTGGGCCTGGTTAGTATTTGGATGGGAGACCTCCTGGGAACACCAGGTGCTGTAGGCTTGGGAGAAGGATCCAGCAACCCACTCCCAAAAAACAATCTGCCATTGAAAACCCTATGAATAGCAGAGAAGCACTGACAATAGTGTTTTGCCTGTTGTACATAGGGTTGCTATGAGTCGGATACCAACTTGATGGCACCTAACAACAACAACAACAAAGAAGAAGCCAACATTTCAGTATAATCATGAAAAGTGAAGGTGTTTATATGATCTTACCTTAGAGGTAACTAGTCAGTTATCATAAATCATCTTAAGATCATTCATTCATTCATGTAATACACATTAGTGGGTGTCTATCATTACTAAGGGGCTGGGATTTAGCTCAGTTGGTAGAGTGCTGCTCTTCAGTCTCTGAGGTCCCGAGTTCAATTCCCAGCACCGCAAAAATGGGAGAAAGATGTGGCAACCCACTCCCAAGGCAATCCAGAAACAGTCAACCATTGAAAACCCTACGAGGGTTGCTATGAGTTGGATACCAACTCAACAGCCCCTAACAACAAAAACAACATCATTACTAGGTGCTCTATGCAGTACACTTGGAATAGTCCTGGGTTCTGATAACATTTATGCTACTGTAAACTATAGAGTATTGATCAAGTAGTCAGGACAGGGTTTTTGTTTTGCTTTTTCAGTACTGGTGTGTTGAACTCAGGCTTTGCCCATGCTATGCAAGTGCTCTACCACTGCACTGCATCTCTAGATCCTTTATATTTTAATTTTTTTATTTTGAGACAGGGTCTCACTACATTGCACAGGCTGCCTCTGGCCTGGAATTTGAGATCCTTCTGCCTCAGCCCTCCAAGTTCCTGGGATTATGGGTGTGTGCCAGGGTGCCAGGGTCATGGGGTTATAAATTATAGCTCTGTCTTTAAATAGCTCTACAATCTGGACAAGACCACATATCCTTTCTGGGTCTCAGTTTCCAGTCTTGTAAAAGGATGGGGTGAGACTACATAATATTACAAGATACTAAAGTAGCTAACCACTAAACAGTCATTTTCATTTTTTTTTTTTTTTACACTGGGTATGGTGGTGCATGCCTATAATCCCAGCAACTTGGGAGACTGAGGCAGGAGGATCGTGAATTCCAGGCCAGCCCAGGCTATATAGTAAGACCCTGTCTGAAAAACAAAACAAAACAAAACAAACACAAAAGCTTCAAACGTTTTTTAAGGAAAAAATTTTTTCCCTTCAAAATTCCCCCAAATTAACATTATGTAAAAGAGAGATTTTGATTACTGCAGAGCCAGAGTCTAGCCCACTTAGTCTCTTCCTTTGAGATGGCCACAGCATTATTTGTGACAGGTACATGCTAAAGAAGAGTATATAGCTCTTGCTCTTAAAAGGCACATGGTTTAATGGAAAAGTTTAAAGCATTATAAGTGTGTGTCTAGCACAATTATATAGTTCTAAAAATAATGTAGCCAAATTGTGATGACCTATCAGTGAATCAGAGCATCTGAGGTTTTTGGTCTTCAGCCACACAGCAACTAAAAGTAAGAAATGGGCCAACAAGATCAATAAAACAAACAACAACAAATGCTGGCGAGGTTGTGGGGAAAAAACCATTGTTGGTGGAGCTGTAAATTGGTGCAACCACTATGGAAATCAATATGGAGGTACCTCAAAAAACTAAAAATAGATCTAC
>VMDO01026710.1:0-26317 GCA_007922755.1 Pedetes capensis | reverse complement strand
TCAAATAACAATGAAGAAGGAGCTGTTAATTCTTTCCAAAAAATGAGGAAGTCTCTACAGGGAGGAGAACGTTACCATGTGATTAGAAGGGCCAGCTACATTTTGGCATATGAATGCAGGCATAGTTCTAGGACAAGATTTCAGCTTGGAAGATAAAGCATAAGAGTGGGAGTTGGTGGAGTACACAGTATAACAACTGTGGATTGTTCAATATTGTTGAGGTTAGAGGCTAAATGAGAGAAACTATAAGGGTTTAAGTTGGTGGAAATCACACCATGAAACCACATCGTTTACAGTTCAGATTTTATTCTGCAGGTAATGATGAGCCACCCAGAGGTACTAAGCAGGGAAACTCAGCTTCACAATTCAGGAAGGTCCCTACATTAGCAGGATGGAGGGTGATTATGAGGAGACTCACAAGAAGGATATGGAAATATTTAGAATGAGAGATGGGGAGATCCTGAACTATAGTTGGACAAGGGCATACTGAAATGAGGCAACAGACCTGAGAAATATTTTCTGAGGTGGACTAATTAGACCTATTGGTTAATTTTCTATGGTGAGAGATGGAGAAGGTAGAGCTAAAGATGGTCCAAGGTGGTGCCACCCTCAGATCAAGGTAACAGGGATCCCTGCTCTAACCTCAGGCTTTAAAGGGTCCTGCTCTGACCCCTCCACACAGAGTGTGGAATCAGCAGAACTGAACAACATACTGAGCTTTTGCTCTCCCCACTCCCTGCAAAGCATGCTCTGAAAACCGGGAAGCACAGAATTCCTGGCCAAAACTATTCCAAAGAGGCTGTCAGCACCTAAGTATTATCTTCCCAGGCTCCTCTGGAGACAACTGAGACTACTGTGCATACCCTGTGGTCTGAGAGATGAATAAGGGTCAGCTCTTTGGGGAAGGGAACAGAGATTGAACATGAGGGATAGGGGCTCACAAATATTGTTGTCATTGTTAGGTGCCATGGAGCCTGTATCTGACTCATAGCGACCCTATGCACAACAGGCAAAACACTATTGTCAGTGCTTCTCTGCTATTCATAGGGGTTTCAATGTCTGATTGTTTTTTGGGAGTGGGTTGCCAGGTCCTTCTCTCAAGGCTATAATACCTGGTGTTCCCATGGGGTCTCCCATCCAAGTACTAACCAGGCCCAACTCTGCTTAGCTTCTGAGATCTGATGGGATCGGACACCACAGTGGTATGGCTGCAGGTTCACATATATTAGGGATGGACTTTCTCTCAGGTTACTAGTTTGAATAATTGGAAGTAGATCATGAAACAGCATTATGAATGTAAGAGCAGAAGCAGTTTTGAGGGAAAAGGGAATAACTTGATTTGAGATACCATTATCTTTCCAATGATACCCTCCAAGCAGCTAGAAACTAGAAATGGACTTCGGGTAAGGGATTCAGGAAAGAGATGTACAAAGAGTTATCAGAACAGAGAGAAGAGCAAAAGCTGTGAGTAGAAAATGGAAGCAGACGGCCCAGTCTATAGCTCAAGGAGAGAAGATAGTCAAGGGCAAAATAGAATTTTTGAGAGCAATTAGGTTTCATGGGTGATCAAAGGATAAGGAAAATCAGGGAAGTGGGAGAAATTGGGCCAGGAGATCCCTGGGTAACTCTGTCAAGGAGCTGTTTGACATTATTTCCTTTCTGAGAGCATGGGATAGCAAATTGTGAACTATTCCATGAGACAATTTATATAAATTGTAACAAAAGCAGATATAAATATTGAATTGAAGAGTAATTAGGAAGTAAGGGACTTAGGGAAGTAAGTGGAGTTATTGAGACTCCCACTTTAGTCCTTCCTTTCATAACTCTTTCTAAGATTTTTAAATACTAACCCTATAAAAATCATACCCTGAATTAATCATACTAAGTTGAGCATTTCTTCATTGTAAAGGTCATTCCTCAGTATCTTTACATATCTCCAGCTCCCTAATGAAGTCTGTTGCACAGAGTATGTCCATCCTCATTAATGCTCATGCAAGAATAATACAAGATACAATAATCATTGTCACTATCTTAGTCAGTTTTCTCTTTCTGATAATGCAGTACCACAGGCTTGGTAAGATATAAGGAAGAGAATTTTATTTTGGCTCACAGTTCTTGTACAAGGTTGAGGGGCCACTTGTAGTGGTGGCCTGCATGCAGGCAGAGTCCCAAGGCCTCAAAGGGCATCACACAGTAAGAGACAAGGATGACACCTGTGTAGTGTCTCTTCTTGTCTCTCTCTCTCTTTGTGCAAAGCCACCACATTCAATGGTGGGGCTCCACCCTCATGACCTTTGGTCCTAATCATCTCCCAAAGTCCCTGCCTTTCAACACTATAGGCATATTAAGTTTCCACCTTCTAAATACCTCATGATGTGGATTAAACTTCAACATAAGAGCCTTTGAGGTACACACCCAAGTCCCACCCAAACCATAGGGGTCATAGAAGAGATAAAAAAAAAATATTGTGGAATCATAGCCTTTGGAATGGGAAGGATATGACTGCAAATTTTAATTGAGTTTTTAGTCCTTCATTTTATTAATCATTTAAGATATATTATTCATATATTCACTTGAAAAAATATGAGGAATCTAGAAGTAAAATACCTACACACTGAGTTTTCAGTTAATACAGGTCTTTTGGTAATGTAATAATCTATATTTGGACATTAAAAAAAATTTCTGTGGTTCTAGCCATCAAACTCAGGGCCTCACACCTGTTACTAGGCAAGTGCTCAACCCCTGGGCAACACCTCATCCTGAAAGTGTGTTGCTTTGTTTTATTCCAAAGTCAGAATAAAGGAAAATCTTAATTGTTTACACAGAGGAAAATGATGTTCCAAAAAGATTTTTAAATGATGGTAATGTTCTTTTTTCTTTATTATGCTAAGACAAACGAAGTATAGCATTTGGAAAGAAAATGCTGGTAATGCTGTAATCTGCTTTATATATTTGGCAGACAATAAGCAGTGGCATATGTACATAGACTGCACATCTATAATTCTCATTCATTCCTTTACTCCCCTAAAAATCTCATTGTTTAAAGAAGGCTGGGATTGAACCCAGGGTCTCAGAAAGTGCAGCACAGCACTCGTCCAACTGAAATAAAGCTCAGCTTTATCAAGGTATTATTAACATAATTAATACATATTTAGAAAGTGAAATTTGTTGAGATTTGAGATCTGATCATACTCATGAAATTGTTATCATAATCAAGATAATGAATATATCCCTCTTTCCCCAAAATTTCTTCCTATTGCTTTGCAATTCTTCCTTCCTACCCCTTTGTGTTTCCCTGCTTTCTTTCCCAGGTAGCCATTGATCTCCTATCTTTGGATTACCTTGAATTTCCTTGAGTTTTATATAAATGTAATTAAACAATATATACTAGTTTCTGTTTAGCTTCTTTTACTCTAAATGATAATTTGGAGGTCAATTCATGATGTAACATATATAAGTAATTATTTCAGACAAACCTTTTTGTTTTAGAATACTTTTAGATAGAGGAGTCCACCAAGCTCCTGTACATATAGTATTGTTTCCCTGAATGTCACCACAATACCTAACCATGGTACATCAGCTAAAACTATGAAATAAACACTCTCACAACATTGATGACTGAACTATATCCTTTATTTGCAATTCACCATCTTTTTTTTACTCATGATTTTAACGTGTCTGTTTTTGGAGTGGGAGAGAGAAGGCTAATCTGGGTCATTGTATGGTTTCTTCTAAGAATTTACATATGAGCTCTGCTATTTATTTTGTTTGGTAAGTAGCTTTGGCATTCTGGAGTTCCTATAGCTCACACCAAAGATCTTTAAGTCGCATTATCTCTCATCACTTTTCCTTCACTGAGTTTCTTGTTCAACAGTCTCTATTCATCAGGGGTCTGAGTTACAGACAGTAGGAATAATGTGTCATGAGTTTGGTTTTAATCTCACCTTCCCTGCAGCTCTGTGCTGTCGCACTGGAGTCGGCTGCACTGATGCCAGTTCAGGACCCTGTATCTCTGCTTTCAATAAAGTTGATAGGCAGCAGTTCTTATTTTGGGGAAATCAACAGTTTTCTGAAAGTCTAAGTTGCAATTGTTGATTTTCAGGAGAGAAGATCGGTCTCTAAATTCAAACTTCATCTTCTTAGCTGACTGTGCTTTTTTAGAATGAAGTTTAGGATGGTGATAAATGGCATGTTACTTTATTGATAGTATATTTTTCCTGAATTTTAAAAAATGTTTTGATATTTTGTATGTTTTTCCTGGGTATAGAAGAAGGAGAATAGGGTTTGTTTACATTTATGCTGTTACTTTGATTTAGAAATCCCATAGATTAATTTTTAAGTGATAAAAATGTATACTTTTTCCTTTTAAAATAATTACTTAAAAATATGCTTATATCAATGTTACTGATATTTTGCAAAGGCTTTTAAGAAATTCCCTCCTTTGCAGATAAGTTCAGGATTAACTTCTGTGTGATTTAAAAATCTACCTGGTTACTTCATGGCCACATTCCTTTTTTATGTAAAATTATTCTCCTTAAACAAATATCCACTCCACTCTTCATTAATTGAATATTTCTGGACTTTATTTGAAAATTAATCACTTAAAATTTAGCATTATTAAATGACTTAACACTACTAAATTATTCCAAATAAATTTCCTGAATAGGTTTGTTTTGTGCCTTTCTTTCAGAAAGTCCACAAGATATATTGCTTTTTTTATTTTCCTACAAGTATACAACTGTTCACCTTACAATTAGCAGTAGACATATTTATTGATTTTATTTTTAGTGAAATATAAATATTTTAAGTTAGAAACATGCCACTCTCCTTTTAATAATCTTTAAATATTCTTCATGTTTATAACCTAATTCTACTGAGAGTAGATTATAGATATTGTTGTTATTGTTAGGTTCCGTCAAGTCGGGTTCATCTCATAGTAACTTTCTATACAACAGATGAAACACTACCTGACACTGTACTATGCTCAGCACTATGTTAGTGCTTCTCTGCTATTCATAGGATTTTCAATGGCTGATTATTTGGGGACTGTTTCGGGAGTGGGCTACCAAATCCTTCTCTTGTTTTTGTAGTGCTGGAGATCAAACCCAGGCCTCAGAATGTGCAGAACAAGCACTTTACCAACTGAGCTAAGCCATCTCGTTTATAGATGATACATAAAAAATAACCTCATTGGTAAATAATTTTGAGAATTATGAATAAGCAAAATTAAACAAGTTTCTTTGTTTTTGTACTTTGGAGAATTTTCATTTTTCCTAATGTACTATGTGAATACTGTGACAGAAATATACTACTCTTCCCCTAGGATAATATGTTATCTGAATAAGACTTAGGATCCTACAAGTTCACCCTTACTGACAGAAAAGAATGTATAATGTAACTGATAAAGTGGTTTTCAATTCTCATCTTTCAGTTTTCTCTGATGCTTCTTTCAGAACATTAAAAATGGTCTGATTGATAATATTTAACATTTATTTCATTGTTTCAACTGCTATACAAATCATTCACATACCATAGCTATGCCAGATCTTTGTTTTGTCACTCTTTATTTTTAATTCTCAATCAAATATATCCCCCAACACACTCTTTCTTTATGTTTCTACTAGATCTTCTTTCTCCTCAGCACTCTGTTTTCTTTTCTGGTTCTCTTTCTACAACATCAAGGAAACACAAATCCTTACAAATGGGTCAGTAAGCAACTTCATGATAGATGGAGAGAGGATTGAGGTTGTCCAAGATTTTGCTTTACTTCATTCTACAGTCAATATCCACAGAAACAGCAGTGAAGAAATCAAAAGACATATTGCATTGGGAAAAGCTGTTGCAAAAGACTTCTTTAAAGTTCTGAAAAGTAAAGATGTCACATTGAAGATGAAGGTGTACCTGACTCATGCCATGGTATTTTCACTTGCATCATATGTTTGTGAAAACTGGGCAGTGAATAAAAGAGATAGAAGAAGAATTGATGCTTTTGAATTATGGTGCTTGAGATGAATATTGAATATACCATGGACTGCCAAAAGAACCAATAGATCTGTCCTATAAGAAGTACAACTGGAGTGCTCTTTGGAAGTAACGATGGCTAGACTATATCTGATGTATTTTGGCCATGTTGTTAGGAGGGACCAATCCCTGGAGAAGGACATCATGTTTGGGAGAGTGGCAGGTCAGCAGAAAAAAGGAAGATCTTCAAGTAGATGGATTGACACAGTGGCTGCAGCAATGGACTTAAACATAAAAATATGTGATGGCGCACTGTCAGGTAGTGTTTCATTCTGTTGGACCTGATTCGATGGCACCTAACAATAACAAAAAAATTATATAAGGTACTCCAATTACCACAACATGGTCTGAGAGATATTTAGGGGAGGAAAGAATTGAAGCAAGCATTTTAGAAATTTCCTTGGGACAAAAGTAGAGTAAGAGACAGAACCAGGTTACTAAAAGCAAACATTTAAAAGTTATCTTTGGTATTTTCCTCCACTTAACTTTAGTATCTAAGAAACTACAACATCTTGATGATTTTGGCTTCTAAATGTTGAAAGATATAGTAGTTATAGGAATAGGTACTGTAATATAAAATCATAGTTGGCCTTAGTAAGACTAATTTCAGTGCAGTGATATAAATGGAAGACATAGGACAGACTGGGTAAAACAAGAAAAAGTGAGGAAGTGGAAAAGGATAGGTGAATGCAGACAACATTTTTGAAAATTTGCATGTACAGTGGAGAAGAACAAATAAGGGTGAAAATGAATGAATTACTGTACTAACCATGTCACATCCCATTATAATTACAAAATCTTTTAGTTTCTGATGCAGTGGCTTTAGCACTTATATTAAGCTAATTGAGTTCTTATTATGGACATAGGTGCCAAAATTTTGTATTTCCAAGGATCATATCCACACAGTACAAGCCAAGAACTTACATTTTAAGCTTCCAACTTTGTACTATATGATTTTTTTAAAGAAGATACTAATGATCTGATAACAAGCCTATAGGAAGGCTAAATCATTAGGTCAGTACTTTAAGGGATAATCATCTTTATGATCTCTTTTGATCCTGAGGTCCTATCATTTTATGGTTCAAATGGTCATTCAGGCATAGAACCAATTTTGTGCCCTAAATTTATGGTCATCTAATCACATTCTCAAGCTGTAAAGTGGAAATACTACTGTATGATTTAGAGACATTTGGTTTTAATTTTCTTTGGATATTTTATAAAGTGGAATTGAAGAGTGCTACGTTAGAAACTTTAGATTTGGATACCTGAAGGAAAATTCCAGAGTGTTTCAAAGTATCTAATAGTTCTTGGTCTTAGAAAACTTACACTTATTGATGGACATACATAATGGCCTGAAACAAGTCAGTAGTTGTTAAGATTTTTCAAATACCACCTCTTGTCCCTAGTAAAATACTGTGGTAGTCAGCTCTTGTATCACTATGGCAGAGAAACTGACAGAAATTAATTTAGGGGATGAATGATGTATCAGGGCTCATGGTTAGAAAATACCAGTCCTTAGAGCCTGGGTGGGCATGGCAGCAGTGCAGGCCTGGTGATGGAGCAGGAAACCTAGACCTGTGGCAGACAAGTTCATGTCATGGAGGATCAAGGGCACAGAGAGAGAGAAAAATCAGGTCTGGGTAATACCTGCAAAAACCTGCCCCCAAAGCCATTTCCTCACAGCTAGGACTTGCCTTCCAAAGTTCAATAACCTCCTGGGACAGCATCATCACCTAAGGACCAAATATTCAAACATATGACCTTTAGGGGACATTTTAGATTTAAACCATAACAAACATTCTGCCTTATTCTCACAAATTTAACAGGTAAAAAAGGAATTGTTCTTATTAACGTGGGGAAAGTACTGCCTACTTATACATTTAACCTTTCCCCCAAACATACACCCATACCATATACAAAACACACCTTTATATACACACACCCATAACATCATTTAAGAATGATCAATTAACACTAAGTAAACAATGCAAGACAAATTATAAGTAACTCCCCAAATGAGTGTTATTACTCAGGCATGGAAGAGATTAATATCCACTAGGAAAATATTATGGAGTGCATTTAATTTATTCATTGCTGTATAACAAATTGCCCCAAAACTTAGAGACTTGAAAGAATAATACTCATTATCTTTCAGTTTCTGTGTTTCAGAAATCTAAGCATAGCTTAGTTGGGTCCTCCAGCTCAGAGTCTCTCATAAGACTTCAAGGCTGCCACCACCTCAAGGTTCCTCTGGTGGCGTGCAAGTTGTGCTCATAAGTTCTCTATTTTCAATAGGATTCAATTCTTTGCCAGTTCTTGAGCTAAGCATTTTGATTCTTGGTTGGATATTACTTGTCTCAGTTGCTTGTCACTTGGACCCCACCAGAGGCAGCACAGAACATGGCAGTTTGGCTTCATCAAAAGAAACAGTATGGTAAAAATATGCACAAGATGAAAGACACAATCTCAGGATAGAAGAAGTGCAACTAGAGTGCCTCTTGGAAGCAAGGATGGCTGGACTGCGTCTTAAAATTTTGGGACATGTTATCAGGAAGGATCAATCCCTGGAGAAGGATATCATCTTTGGGGGATTGGTAGGTCATCAAAGAGAGGGAAGGTCTTCTACTGCATGGATTGACATAGTGACTGCAACAATGGGCTTAAGCATAAAAAAGATTGTATGCATGGCACAGTGTTGGGTAGTATTTTGCTCTGTTGTACATAGGGTCACTATGAGTCACACCTGACTCAACAGAACCTAACAACATATTCTTTATTTTATTTTATTTTATTTATTTTTTTGCAGTACTGGGGGTTGAACCCAGGGCCTCGCACCTGAATGCTCTGCAAGTGCTGGACCACTGAGCTGCACCTCAGCCCAATTTTTTTACTTTTTGAGACAGGGTCTCACTAAGTTACGTAGACTGCCTCTAGTCTTGAACTTGCCATCCTCCCGCCTCCGCCGCTGGAGCCACTGGGATTACAGGCATGCGCCCCCACGCCCGGCAACATATTCTTTATAATGAGCACTATTTAAGCACTTGTATCTGAGAAATGTTTTGCTAATTTATAATCTTCTGGTGTTTTATGTTCTTTAAAAATTTTTAGAAGTTTTCCTAATCTTTTTTTTCTCCAGAAACATTATTAGTCTTTATAAACTTTTTTTTGTGTGCTTCACCTATCAAAGTCCTATGAAATATTTCATAACCCCAAGTGTGTGTTTTGGAGAGTAGAAATAGGGAAGTAAAGATGCAATGATATTTTCTGAAAACTTTAACACCTTGCTGTGTTTGAAGTATATTCAATGACTTTACTTCTCCCACAATATTGAGACCCACAGTCACACTGATGAGGAGCTAGAACCATTGCCAGATGTACTTACTTGTTACTTTAGAGCAAATTATCCTAGAAACAGCAAAACTAGAAAGCAAGTTGCTATGAATCAGATGTCATATTGGATTAGATAATATGGAATAAGCAGCTATGAGCTATAGATAACTGATACTTAGTCCCACCCAGTGGATTTCTAAGTACAAGACAATGGAGTTCTTTCCAAAGCACTTCAGTAATCATGTCTTATTTTATTTCCAGGAGAAGCAGATAGCAACAAAGAAAATAACCTATATTTTCTTAAAACTGCTGGGGGTATATTAAGAATTTGTTACTTCTCATCTAGTACTGTTATAACAACATCTGGATCACAGGGCTGGAAGATAGTGTTAGGCCTTCAAAGCATTTTGCCTCCCAGAGAAGGAACTTTTCAAGAATAGAAATCCATTGCACAGGATTTCCTGGCCTGCCTCACTTCCCCAAGAACTCTTATTGTTCTTCTGTTATCTTCTCCTGCATATTGAGGGAGACTGGCTTAGAAATACCAGCACTCCTCTGTTTCCACTTTTTATTTATTTATTTATTTATTTATTTATTTATTTATTTATTTTTTTGGTGCTGGAAGTTGAACCCAGGGCCTTGTGCTTGCATGTTCTGCAAGTGCTGGGTTTCTGAGCTGTACGCCCAGCCCATGTTTTTACTTTTGGAGACAGGGTCTTGCTAAATTACGCAGACCGCCGCTGGTCTTGAACTTGCGACCCTCCTGCCTCTGCCTCCCTAGCCGCTAGGATTACAGGCATGCGCCACCACGCCCAGCTCTGTTTCCACTTTTGTCAGAATTCACATCATATACTCTCCAGTTTGGGTCCTTACAATTCCATCATTCATCCCCCCCAAGTACCTATCAGCACTACTGATTCTACAGTAATGCTGCTACCTTAATGGGTGTGGCTCAGCATTGCCTCTTGCTGGAGACCTCAACTCTGCCTCCTCTTTCTCATGTTCCACCCTATGACCATCTGCTCACTCACCCATACCCTGTCAAGTGCTCCTCAATTGGCTTGAGGCTGGGTTCTCAAGAGGCCATTGCAACTTGTCTGTAATACACAAAAAATTGTCTGCCCAGCTTTGAAACTTATTGTGCTATCAGTTACTTTCCCCAGGACTTAATAAAGTCCTTAGAAAAGTACTCTCCATTTTTACTTTCTTTTGGGAAACTGACTCCAACCAGTCTCAGCCACTCTACCAATTTCACCAGTGATGTGCCTTCCCAGCTCTCTGAGATCCCCTTGCTCTAAAAGTCAAGGCCCTTTGGACTTACAGCTCTTTTATCCCTCTTTCTGTAGAGGATTCAAATGTCTACTTAGAAGCAGGCCTAGAAGAATGTTTTCAACCTTCTATACCACGACATTCTAAGGCGTGCTGTTCCTAGTTGAGATAGGGGACATGCAAGTGTCCCCACTAGCTCCTCATGTCTTATACTATAATTAAATTATCTGGGAGAATAATCTTGATTTGTCAAGTGTCTATTATGTTTGCTCTTGTCTTCAAACTCCTACAATGTCTTCCCATTGTACAGTTAATTCCTGGAGGACAATGCCACTCAGAAACATTCTGTAAGACTTTCTGCCTCTCCATCTTAAAGCATAAACCCCATAGGATAAAATACCATGTTGGGTTGCTCACACAGTTAGCAAAGAAAAAGAGATAAAAGGCTAAGGCAAAAGTATTTTTTGAAGAGTTGAACATGAGATATCATCATCAGGAAAATGTCATGGTCAAGGTGGGGTTTGAGATATGCTTTGGAAGAAGAACAGCTGAATAAGAATGGTATAGTGAGAGACGGCGGCATGAATAATTATATACATCTGCATCATTTGGACATCCAATTATAGCCTAAAAACACTGACCCTTGTCCATTATGACAAAAAGGAAATATTTTTATTTGTTCTTAGAAAATTAACGACTATACAATTATGCAAATTTTTGAGTTGAGCACTTCAAAGTAACAGGATACAAGCAAGGTAGCTCATGACCCAAGGCACTTTGTTTACAGGTGAATTCCATCCACTTGTATAATGCTTATTGCTGTGGTTTTTGAAAGTCCCATCCAAAAAGCTGAATTAATGCCTTGCAAAGAAAAGACTAGGCTTTGAAGGGAAGACTTTTGAAGTTTTTAAGCCAGTCTTTTCACTGGCAGGTACATATACCTAAAGACACTCTCAATGGTTTCCAGAGAATATAGAACCAATAGGAAATGTACATACTTGTGCAGAGAGATTTATTTTAAAGAAATGGCTCACACAATTCCAGAGGCTATCAGGTTCAAAATCTTCAGGATAGGCTGGCAGTTGAAGACCTGAGGATAAGCCCCTATTATGCTTCACGTTCTGAAGGCTTTTAGATTGAAAGCCCAGGAGAGACTTGATGTTGCTTCTCAAGTCTGAAAGCTACCAGGCTGGAGGCTCAGGGAGAAACAATACTGTATTTCAAGTCCAAAGGTTATCTGCTGCAGGATTCATGCTTCTACCTGTAGGTCAGTATTTCTGCTTTATCAAAGCTTTCAACTGATTGGAGGAGGCTCACCCCCATTATGGATGGCAATCTGGTTTATACAAAGTACTCCAATATGAATATTGTTTTCATCCAAAGTACTACCACAGAAACATCCAAAATAATGTTTGACTATGTAATCTGGGTATCTTGGCCTAGGGAAGTTCACATGTAAAATAAAACATCACAGCAACTCAGTTATTCTCTTTCCTGTAATTCTTACAATAGGGAATAATTCACTCATTCATTCCTTCTGGCCCTCAGTCTTCTGTCAGGTGGAGAGACATGATGCCTACATTTCCTCCTATTGTAATCTTAAAGGGCTGGGATTTAGCTCAGTTGGTAGAGCGCTGCGCTGCAGTCTCTGAGGTCCCAAGTTCAACTCCCAGCACTGCAAAAATGGGAGAAGGACCTGGCAATCCACTCCCAAGGCAATCCACTCCCAAGGCAATCCTGAAACAGTCAGCAACTGAAAACCCTATGAGGGTTGCTATGAGTCGGAGACCGACTTGATGGCACCTAACAACAACAACAACAACATAATCTTAAATATTCCTTTCCCTACTGTAGTGGTTTTCTACTTTTCTCTTCCCTTTTTCCCACAAATATGCTTTTGTAGATGCACAACTATATAAGCAAAAGCAGTTGATAATTAACTGGACTACCTGAAAGAGTCTGTGACACCAATGATTGCCTGCTTTTCACTTACGTGAAGGTAGCCTTCTCATTTACTGCTAGAAACACATTTGACTGGAGGTGACTATTTTTAATGCTGATAGAATGCTTTGCTATCCTCATTTTCTCAGCTGATTTACCTTGAAACTAAAGATCCACATGATGAGAAAACTTGCTATTACTCAACCTAGACTTTGCCTTTGGGACGGAGATAACTGGGAGATTTAAAGAACCTTATTCACACCAGGACTGCGTTCTTTAATCACCCCAGCCAGCGAGGCTAATGATTTAAGGTTGTCTGCACAGCTAACACACTAGGATTCATGAGAAAAGTCTTGCTCATTAAAAATATTAAGTTCAAATGGCAAAGCAGTGCTACACAGATCCTATTGAGATTTCTAATTTAAGGCATGATTACTACATGCAAAGTTGCTGAGAGAACTTGGCTTTTTTGAAGTAAGCAATGGAAAGGTGGAGAGTTAAGAAGTATAAGCTTATTAAAAATTCACCATTCATGGTCCATAGATTTCTACTTTTCTACTATATGCAAACAACTTTCTAGAGTCAAAATTAAAGGTGTAGCATTCTTTCCAGAGTGCATTAGTATTACTGAAGATTTGTCTGGTGCTGCACAAATACTTGGCTCTGGAGATTTCCTTAAGACTCAGCCCAGTGTATACATCCCTGGACTTACTGTCTTCATAAATAACTTAATTGCTTTAAAAAGAGATACATGTGAAGCAGCTGGAATGATACTATTTCTAAACACAGATTATAAATTAAAACAGACAAAATTGATATTATAGAGGAGACTTATGTGGCTTTACCTAGACTATTTTCTTAAGAATTTTGTTATAATATGGGCAATGTCTAGTGGGAACTATTTTAAAAATCAGTAGATAAGTTTAACTGTTTATTTAATAAATAAGGAAATAGAGGCTTCAGTCCTTGTAGAATTACTCAAATAGTCCATATAATACTTTTATAAGATTTGTGGTGATAATATTTTTTTAAAAAATGATTGTGTTGAGGCCATTTATCAAAGAGCTGTAGTGCATTTCAGAAGTGCACCTAAAACTGACTTATCAAGACTAAGGAAGTTTAACTAGAATTGATTACCAAAGAATAAATGGACGTGTTGAGAAAATCATATGTTTTATATTCTTAGAGAATAAATCTTCATGATGTAACTGTGGTCTTTAAAATTTACTCATTTTTATAAAATATTGGGTGGTATAATCATCTTAACAAGAGCAGCAATAACAAATATGTTCAAGGTAGTATTTACTGTGTTTGAGCCATGAAAATATCTCTGCTTAGCCTAACATTGTTGCTTTGCAGTTTGGAAATTTTCTGAGTTTGTTGTATTGATAATAGACCCAGAACCCTAAAGTCTTTTCACGGTCTGTAAGAAAAATGGATATTATGTTAGCTAGTATGTAATGTGTCAATTATGTAACTGATTCAGTTAAATAAATATTCAAAAATGTGTGTTCTAAATTTTGGGTTTTCTCTGGAAATTCATGTCTATAAGGTCACCAAAAATTAGCTTTGGATCGACTCCAATGAACATTTTTTAGTCTTCTTTCCTTTGTTAACAAATACACAAATAAGTGCACAAGTTCACCGCAGCACTACTGACTATTCTGTTTGGGAGCCACCTATTGTCTTGAAGTTCAACTTCCATGTAGGCCTCTGGTGATATCCTCATTTCTGTGACTCCATTTATTTCTTTCTCTTTCCTTGCTTCAGTTTGCAAGGGACAGCAATGGATTCCGTCTCCCTTAGGTTAGGTAGCTTCTGCACTCTCTCCCTTGGGAACTTCAACTCTTATATGGATTCAGTTATATCTTGCTTCTGATAAGTAGCAATTTAAGTGCCACATAACCTGCTTACTCACATGCTCTGTCACAACCAAAAAGTTCTATTGATGGTATATGGTAAGATGTCCAATAAAAGAAAGTCCAAACTTATATGAAAGAGTTAATATTTCTTACATTCCGAATATCTGCTATGGGATCCATTAACTATAACATTCTCATGGCAATTTCAGTTTTCATTGCTATCATTTCATTCATTCATAACAAAATCACCTGATACCTTGATTGTTGTTGTTAGGTGCTGTCAAATCAGTAACTGACTCATAGCGACCCTACATACAACAGGTAAAGCACTATTGTGAGTGCCTCTCTGCACAATGGCTGATTGTTTTTTGGAAGTGAGTTGCCTAGTCCTTCTTCCAAGCCTATAGCCCCTGGTGTTCCCAGGCAGTTTCCCATCCAAGTACCAACAAGGACCGACCCTGCTTAGCTTCCAAGGTCTGACAGGATCGGATGTCAGAGTGGTAAGGTGACAGGTGATACCTTAATTAGAAATTTAATTATTACAAACTCCATAGAAATAATTGTAGAGAAATTATGCTAGGAACTTAAAAGCATTTATGATAAATAATTTGATCATTTGCCAGTTGAGAAGTACTCTCCTTTACAATAACAATGTCATTTTTCTCTGTACATTGCACAGGATGAAGATAATAAATGAGGTAAAGTTGGCTTTATAATGTAAGAAGCTAACTCCTGTCCCATAGCTATTCTAAGAAATTGATGGAAAGAACTTATAATGAAGTTTGATTCATCATAATGAAGGCTAATCTGTCACAGGCTGATTCCTGTGAATGGAACTTTTAAAGTCTGAATTTGTCCTTCAAAATACCTAGTTTGAAACTTACTTGCCAATGTGACCATTAAGGAGTGGAGCCATTAGGAGGTGATTAAAGCATGAGGGCAGAGAGCTCATTGTGGGACTAAGACCCCTATAAAATGGCTCGAGACATGGGTTTATTCTCCTCTGCTCTTCCACCATGTGAAGCTACAATGTTCAGCCCATCTTGAGGGAGATCATTCAAGTTGCCATCTTGGAAACAGATGGCAGCTCTACCAGACATCAAACCTGCAAATGACTTGGTTTTGGACTTCTGGGCCTCTAGAACTGCGAGAAATAAATTTCTACTAAATAAAAATTGTGCAGTGTGTTACCCCATGGCACAAATGAACTAAGAAGGAAAGAGAAGCTCATTTAACTTTGTGGGAAGACCTCTATTTTCTCCCTTACCTCAACCTTCCCCATGTGTCCATCAGCTTGTCGTGCTGTGGGGGCTTACATGTTGCTGTGACGCTGTAAACAATGCCATGGGTATTTCAGATACCAGCAGGGCCAGCCATGGTGGACCGGTTTCATCTGAGCTTCTAGACTAAGACAAACTAGGGAGAAGGACCTGGCAGCCTACTCCTGAAACAATTAGCCATTGAAAATCCTATGAATAGTAGAGAAACACTGTCAGATTTCATGCTAGAAGATGAGCCCCCATGCTGCAAGTCATTCAAGAAATAACCTGGTATTTCTCTTTCTGAGCTTGTGTTCGTTCACTTAAAATAATTTTAAGTGAACAATTTCATCCATTTTGCTGCGAATGTCCTTATTTCATTTTTCTTGATTGCTGAGTAGTGTTCCATTGTGTATATGTACCATAGATTTTTTATCCATTCTCCTATTGATGGGCACATTGGTTGATTCCTTATCTTTGTTATTGTGAAAAGTGCTGCATTGAACATGGAGATGCAGGTATCTCTGTGGTATGATGACACATCTCCCTTTGGATAAATTCCCAATAGGGTTATAGCTGGGTCATATGGTAGATCAATTTTTAGCTTTTTAAGATACCTCCATATTGATTTCCACAGTGGTTGGGCCAATTTACAGCTCCACCAGCAATGTGAGAGTGTTCTCTTTTCTCTGCAACCTCATCAGCATTTGTTGTTATTTGTTTTATTGATCTTGGCCATTCTTACTGGTGTAAGGTGGAATCTCAGGGTTGTTTCAATTTGCATTTCCCTAATGGCTAGGGATATTGAGCATTTTTTCCTGTGTTTCATGGCTTTACAGATCTCTTTATTTGAGAACTGTCTATTCAGTTCCTTTGCCCATTTGTGTATTGGGTTATTTGTTTTCTTGGGAATTTTTTCTTAAGTTCTTTATAAATACTGGTAATTAGACCTTTGTCCGATGTATAGGATGTGAAATTTTTTTCCCATTCAGTGGGGATCTCCTTGACCCTGTTAATTGTTTCCTTTGCTGTACAGAAGCTTTTTAATTTCATGTAATCCCATTTATCTATTTTTATTGCAATTTTTTGAGCAATTAGAGTCCTATTAAGGAAATACTTTCCTATGCTCACATGGTCTCATTCATATGTGGGAGCTGAATCAAAATTATAAGAAGTAAAAAATCCTATACAGAGGTCAGAACATAATAAAAAAAAAAGCTAAGAATGGTATTATTACAGATGGACTAGAAAATTCATGTAATAGTTTTGACAATGTAAAAAGAAAGTTCACTACAGAAAAAGATTCTATTTTAAACAGAATTGGAACCCAAGGATATATAGAAAATATTACCATAAAAAGATAAGCAAATGGAAGAGAAATCTTTGATGGGGTGTAGGACAGGGGGAGGAAGCACACAAGAGGGTAAGGGGGAACTTATCTGTATAATGTACAACAAAATGCTTATACGGAAATGTCACAATGAAAAGCATGTCAGAATGAATCACATTAAGGTGTACATTAAAAATTTCCAATTAAACAAAAGAAGAAATGACCTGGGAAGAGCTGTCCCCTTGACATAGGGTTGACCTTAATTCTCAGAATAGACTAAAGCACCTGGGACCTGCTTTTGCTGATGAGGCACAACTCAAAATGAAGAGAAACAGTGTCTTCAACAATGGGCTCAAACACAAAAAGATCATTTGTATGGCATAGTGTTGGGGAATCTTTTGTCCTGCTGTACTTGAGGTCTCTATGAGTTGGATCTGAATTGCCAGCACCTAACACAACAATCCCAACTGGCAACAATCTTGTTCTCACTCTCTGATCCAGCCACCCCTTCTTATGTCTCCTCAGTAGTGCCAGCCTTGTTCTTGCTTCACAGTGTTGGTCCAAGCCCTGTTCTCTCAGATTAAAGTGGGATTGAAGTACCCTACCTCCCTACTCCCCATTAAGACAATTCCCACCCATACCTCAGAGGCTGTTTACTCAGCCTCCCAATCTAACTGAAGTCCTTCCTATTATTTGTTCTTATTGTTGTTGTTGTTGTTAGGTGCCGTCGAGTCGGTATCCGACTCATAGCGACCCTCATAGGGTTTTCAATGGCTAAGTGCTTCGGGATTGCCTTGGGAGTGGATTGCCAGGCCCTGCTCCCATTTTTGCGGTGCTGGGAATTGAACTTGGGGCCTCAGAGACTGCAGCGCAGCGCTCTACCCACTGAGCTAAATCCCAGCCCGTTCTTATTGTAGCTGCCTTTTTTTTTCTTTCACTTTCTCAAACTGCAAATTTCATGAAGTCAGGGAAAATGTTTCACTCTTGGGATTGTTGTGACTTGCTCATTTTAAGTATTTAGGAAGTATTTATTGATTAAATAAAAATTTTAAGACTCAGGAATTTCAGCTCTCTACACAGTTCTTGTATGGTGGTTAAAGTGGAGCAGAGGTTAAAATTGACGTATTTTTCTAGCAACTTCATTCCTTAAAGCACAGGTAGAATAACATGGATATCTGTTTTCCTTTATTTACATAAGATGAACCAGGACTTTTTGGTGATAACCACCTGGAAGAATGTAATAACAGAAAATGAAGATTTTACTAAACATTTCTATAATGATATAGTCATAGAATCATACATAATATGAAAACAAGGCTTGTTCTGTTTATATTTTGGAGTCTTTCTGGAAGTCAAATAAGCTAAGGTATATGAGAAATGTTGGAAACTGCAATTTTTTTTCTCAGTACTTAGGGGTTGAACCCCTGGGCCAAGTGCTCTACCACTGGACTGTTCCCAAAGCCCATTTTTTAATTTTTAATTTTGACCCAGGGTCTCACTGAGTTATGCAGGCTACATCTGGACTGGAACTTGTGATTCTCCTGGCTCTGCTTCAGGAGTTGCTGGGATTATAGGCATAAACCACTGCCTGTTGGAAACTGTAAAGTTTTGAGATGAGAATAGCTATAGTAGTATGCCAGACTTGGGGAAAAGACATTTTGCACATTCAAATAAACAATAAAGAGAAGGGACTCTAAAAATATAAGTCAAAGAGGCTGAGGAATTTTATTTTAGCTTTGAAATAATACATGTGGATTATAGAAAACATATGCAATTATAATGAAAAAGAGTACCATTAATATGTCCTTAATTTCTTCATTTAAGAAATAATAATCTAGAAATAATCATTTTCACATTCTGTAGCTATTTTGACATTTAATTTATGGTTCTATTAAGAAAGCTGGTGCTGTTTTTAAAAACTGCTCTGTAATCTTTTTAACTTAATAATTTTTAATGGCTGAAAGGTATTTTCTATGTAGAACTATATTCATGCATTCTTGCACCTGTCCATTGATCCAGTGATTATCTACTAAGCATGTACTCGACACAAAGTACTTGATTTATTCTTGGGAAGATGGTGGTTAAGATAGAAAATAACCTCATCTCACTCCATGAAATGTTTAGTTCTAGTACCGAAATATACTAGGAGAAGAAGTATGAGGTATGATTAAAAAAATACAGTGAATGTTTAAAGTTAAAAATTTATTGCTCACAAAGCTGGGCACAGTGGCACATCCCTATAACTCCAGCCATTTGGAAGGTGGAGGCAGGAGAATTGCAAGTTTAAGGTCAGAGAGCTTGTGTAACTTAGCAAGACCCTGATCCAAAAAAATTTTTAAAAAGTAAAATAGGGGATGAGAGTGGATCCATAGTGGAGAGCTTACGAAAGTATGTAAGATACCCTGGGCTCATTCTCCTAGTACTGCAAAAATAAATCAATAAATAAAAGTAAAATAAATAAAATTACAGCTTATGAAAGAGGACTTCCAGAACTGCTTCAGAAAGTGGCAAAAATGATGGGATAAGCGTGTTAGGAGACAAGGGGAGTATTTTGAGAGGTATTGATAGCAATGTGGCTTTTACTGTAATAATTTTTTATTCATATATTCACTGCATATTTTATTTATGCCTTGTACACGCTACCAATGCATTTAATGTGGTACCTGAACTACTTAGGGACTGGGAGGTTAGTGAAGGTGTATTTTAATATGGTCTTAGAATGTGGAAGAGAAATTGGCTAAGCAAACAACCAAAACGTTGGCATTTGCAAAGGCCTTAATGTAGGAAATTACAGTCAAATGGAGTGATTTTCAGAATGGGAATGGAGATTGAGGCATCATTAAAAAATGACATTCTGAAGAGTCTTTTAGAAATAATTCCAGTAAGAAAAACCAGAGGAGAGCATTAAAGAAACCAAAGAATAAGATGCTCTTTCATACTCAGATTTTCGAAAAACACCTAAAAATTATGAAAGAAGGAGCTTGTACATAAAAGCCATATTATTCAAAGATCAATTCAAATGTCCTATAATTTGGAGCACCTTGTGTGATGCCCTAAGCAGAATTTAATTGAGTTATTAATTTCAGCTTGATATAATGTAGTCATTTCCTATATTTTGGTAGAGTTATTACATAGATCTGTAAACTCCAAAATATGTACTAAAAACTGTCTTCACAGATGGTTCTCTCTGATGTATTCTTTTATTTATTTACTTATTTTTCGGTACTGGGATTTGAACCCAGGGCCTCATGCTTGCATGCTTTGCAAGTGCTTGACCACTGAGCTGCAACTCCAGCCCATTTTTTTTTAACTTTTTGAGACAGTGTTTCAATAAATTATGCAGATTGCCTCTGGTCTCGAACTTTTGATCCTCCTTCTCTTGCCTCCCAAATTGCTGGGATTATAGGCCTGCGCCACTGCTCTCAGCAGTTCTGTCTGATTATTTTTCACATGTACCCAGATGGATGTTATACAAATATTTGAAAAAGAATAACTTCTCCCTAACAACTCTGTCATCCAAGAATGTCATCTCTTGGTTATACCACTGATCCCTCAGAACATCTCTCTCCCATTCTTTCTTGAACTATGAAGATTGAAGTTCCAGGTCATTGACACTCTCTCCAGTTTTGCCTGTCATAATCCTTAATGAAATTCCATACCCACATGGAGAATTCTTCTAACATCCTGACCTGTTCATTACTTGACATCTTATCCCCAGTGATTATGTCCTCCATATTCATGATGTTGTTTGTTCTTATATTTACCACATAACAAAATCTCTATCTATTTCAGACTCTTACTTCCTTCCATGACAGAGAGATCTCCATGGACAGATCAGTCTCTTTTGGAACATTTCTAAGAACTAAGGCATGTAAATATTATGCTTACACAGGGATTTATGACCAAAAACATATCCTCTCCTGCAACATCCCTCAGATCTTTCAACGGGCATCTCTCAACCAGTACCTTTCACAACCCCACTGATGAAGCTGAAGTTTTAGTTTATATCTTTAGATTAAGTTGACATTAGATGGCTATAAAATCACTTGAATCTTGCCCATGTATCTTCTGGATATTCTATGTAACAAAAATGAACTTCTTTCACAGAAATCATGCAAAAATTAGTCTTCTGCCTGTTGATGCATTGAGGTAAAACGAAGACAGATATGAAGACTGAAATTATAACTGGTGACACATATTTTGCTAGAATTAGAAAAAATGGCTTTATGATAAACAGTTAATAGTTTGCTACTAAACTGTTTACATTGCTTTGTAACTTTCAGACATCATTTAAAGTGTTTAACTTCTGTTCTATGTCTTCACTGGCTTAGAGCCAGAAAGACTTCTTTAATTCACATACTTAGCCACTTAATAAATCCTCCATAAATTATGATCAGCTGGCTGATTTTTTCAGGATTCAACTATTTCAGTAAGAAAGGTCAAAATAAGATACTACATAATAAAAAAATTAATTTCTCAAGATGCAAAGATGTCCTGAAACACAAGGAAAAAGATGAAGTGTATGTATATGTGTGTTATCTAAAACAGAGAGGTGTTTTTACTTTAGTGCCATTCTGGTAACAATTCATTTATTTATTCACTTGTTCATTTGACACATTTATTGGAACCCTGATTTATGCCAAGAACTGGACTAATTTGGGGGGGCTATAAGGATAAAGGCTGCAGCCTTGTCACTAGCATCTGAGCCTGTCAGATCTCAGAAGCTAAGCAAATTCCGGCCTGGTTAATACTTGGATAGGAGACTGCCTGGGAACACCAAGTATTGTAGGCTTGGGATAAGGACCCAGCAACCCACTTCCAAAAAACAATCAGCCATTGTAAACCCTATGTATATCAGAGAAGCACTAACAACACTGTTTCGTTTGTGGCACATAGCGTGGCTATGAGTTGGACACTGACTTGACAGCACCTAACAACAACAACAACATAAGGATGAAACTAGATATTCTTAAATTCCAGTCCGTATGGGTGGTAGGTAGACGATTCAAGCTGGAATAGAAGTACAGAACTGTTACTATTATGCTAGAAGACAAAAAACAAGGACAACCGTTAGTCTAGTAGAAAGACATCCAAGGAGAAGCCTCACAGAGAAAAGGAGTAACCTGTGACCAGGATGAGTGTCAGCTAGCAAATCCAAGATGGATTAGGAATGGGATGAGGAGAGTGTGTGAAGCGTATCTTAAGGTGGAGCCAATTTGTGAAAACAGATGCATTTGAGGAACCAGACAATGCTAATTTGACTATAATACAATGTTTATGGAATGGCAAGAAATGAGATAGGAAAGACAGAAGGATATTGGAGAGGTTTATAAGACAGGGGTTCCCAATGCTTGGGCTACAGACTGGTAATTATGTGAGCAGTGCATGAGCCAGTGGAGCTTCATCTATATTTGCAAAATAAATGTGTTTGAATCATCCCAACACCTCCGCCTCCTGTCCCTGAAAAATTTGCCTTCCATGAAGTTGATCTCTGGTGCCAAAAAGGCTGGGGACCACTGTTGTAAGCTATATTACAGAGAGCTGATTGAAAATAGTCATGAGCTTTATTTTTTCCTTTTTAAAATGTTATATAAGAACTAGGTGTAGTAGCACATACCTGTAATCTCAGTGACTTGGGAGGTGAAGGCAGGAGGATCATAAGTTTGAGACCAGAGGCAGCCTGTCTCAAAATAAAATAATAAAAATGGGCTAGGGGTGCAGCTTGGTTGTAGAACATTTGGAAAGATTGTATGAGGCCCTGGATTCAACCCCTAAGTACCATAAAAAAAGGAGTTGCATAAGTATATAGTATGATAATTTCTCTTTAAAAAAATTTAATTGTACAGTATTACTGTCAACTACAAACACAGTAGGTATTTGGCAAGATCGTTATGGTTGTTATGTTATGTGCCATCAAGTCATGTCCGACTCATAGCTACCCTTACAAAGTTTTCAATGACTGATTGTTTTGGGATTGCCTCGGGAGTGGATTGCCAGGTGCTTCTCCCATTTTTGTGGTGCTGGGAATCAAACTCAGGACCTCAGAGACTGCAGAGTGGAGCTCTACCAACTGAGCTAAATCCCAGCCCAAGATCACTATTAGATGCATCTAAAAAGTCCTATTGGCTTGATCATTTTTCTTTATGTCTGTCTGCCACTCTGCCACTCTGCTGATGACGAGGGCTGAATTAGCAAATCTTGCTGAGTGAAGATGCTTCCCTCCACATTGTGTTGTATTCTGCATTCTGTGATTTTTGCTGTTGTTGGGTGTTATCCAGTTGGGTTTGACTCATAGTGACCCTATGTACAACAAAATGAAACACTCCCCAACACTGTGGTATGCCTGACACTATGTCAGTGCTTTTCTGCTATACATAGGAATTTCAGTGACTGACATTTCCAGGATTGTTTTGCAGGGTGGGCTTCCAGGTCCTCCTCTCATTTTATGTGGTGCTGGGGGTAGAACCCAGGGCCTCAGAGAGTGAAGAGCAGCACTGTACCAACTAAGCTAAGCCCCAGCACCACTGCCTTCATTGTACCTTTTAAAAGTACTTATAGATATTCTTAATGAATTCACCTAGGAATATAGTATGTATTATTTAAATATTAATGCCTGAGTAATATGATAATCTTCAAAGTAAAATGGCTCTAGGGGAGAAGGCCAAGAAATAAAGGTATCAACTAATTTTTCCTAATTATTTTTGCCCTGAGAGACTGATTACTCTACTATGTGAAACTGTCTAGGCAGGAAAACACAATGGTTCTCTAAGGACTCAGAAACTGCAAACCAAGCATGTTTTAGAACTTAGAGAATACAGCATCTGAGTAAAAGTTTGTTAACTGATATTTAAAAAAAATGAGAACACAAATTCAAGATGTTTGGTCTGCTGTTCTACTGAGGAGGCTGGGGTTTGTGGTCCCCAGAGAGTGTTGATTCGGCATATCAGTCTAGAGACTGGCAACTGACCGGAAGAGATTCGTATTTGTGTCTATTCCCATAAAAGGGGACCCAACTGAATGTTGAAACTATAGAACAATGAAATTAATATCACATGCATGCAAAATTTTATTAAAGATCATTCAAAAGTGACTGCAGCAGTATACGGACAAGGAATTGCTGGAAAATCAAGCTTGATTCAGAAGAGGGCAAGGAACCAGGAACATCATTGCTAATGTCAGATGGATATTAGCTGAAAGCTGAGAATATTAGAAAGATTTATAACTATGTTTTATTGATTATGCAAAGGCATTTGACTGTGTAGATCATAACAAATTATGGATAACACTGCAAAGGATGGGAATACCAGAGCACCTAATTGTACTCATGAGGAATCTGTACATGAACTAGGAGGTAGTTGTTCAAATAGAACAAGGAAACACTGCCTGGCTTAAAGTTGAGAAAGGTGTGCATCAGGGATATATATTTTTACCATATCTCTTCAATTTATATGCTGAGCAAATAATCTGAGAAGTTGGAGTCTATGAAGAAGAAAGCAGCATTGAGATTGGATGAAGACTCATTAACAACCTGCATTATGCTGATGACACAACTCTGCTTGCTGTAAGTGAAGAGGATTTGAAATATTTACTGATAAAGATCAAAGAACATAGCCTTTGGTATGGATTGCGACTACACATCAACAAAACAAAAATCCTTACAATTGGGTCAGTATGCAACTTCACAACAAATGGAGAAAAGATTGAGATTGTCCATGATGTTGCTTTACTTGGCTCTATACTCAATACCCATAGAAGCAGCAGTCAAGAAATCAAAAGATGCGTTGCTTTGGGAAAACTGTGGCAAAAAATCTCTTTAAAGTGATGAAAAATGAAGATGTTACATTGAAGATGAAGTTGCAGCTGACTCATGCCATGGTATTTTCAGTGACATCATATGGTTGTGAAAGCTGGACAGTGAATAGGGTGGACAGTGAATGGTGCTGGAGATGATTATTGAATATCCCACGGACTGCCAAAAGAACCAACAGATCTGTTGTAGAAGAAGTGCAACCAGAGTGCTTCTTGGCAGCAAGGATGGTTAGACTGCATGTTACCTATTTTGGACCTGTAGTCAGGAGGGACTAATCCCTTGAGAAGGACATTATGTTTGAGAAAGTGGCAGGTCAACAAAAAGAAGGAAAGCCTTCGACTAGATGGATTGACACAGTGTCTGCAGCAATGGACTTAAACATAAACAAAATTGTGTGCCTGGCACAGAAGCAGGGAGTGTTTTGTTCCACTGTATAGAGGGTCTCTCTAAGAGTCAGTTTCAACTCAGTGGCACCTAGCAAAAACAACAATCCTCATATTCCATTTTATATAGCTTCTGACTTCCTCTTCATCAAATAATAAGACATTACATCTTTTTGGATGTTATAATGTTTATTTACATAGTATAAATACAGTAAGTAGATCTTTATTGTGTAGAAACTTTGTATTTAATTTACTTATTTGATCAAAAAATATGAATTGAATATACCTGGGTACACAATGCAGACATGGAATTCTTTACTTTTTATGTGAATTCCCAAAAAACTCTTCTAACCACTTTTCCTGCCGCTTGCAAATTCTTCTATTCTGTCTCCTACATAACCACCAGTTAGTTATTCTTTTAAACTACAAGTCAGGTTCTATACTAAACTTGTTTTTAGTGCTCCCTACTATTTGTATATTATTATTATTATTATTATATTTATATTTATTCTATTATCAACATGTGCATTTAGGTTTTCAAGACGAATATAATCTTTGCTTTCCTTATAAAATAGAGACATGTGATTTATATTTCCAGTAGACATTATTTCTCTATAGAAAAACACTTTTTCACTCAATCCATAAGTTTTGAGCTGAGATCACTATCCTCATTATATTTAGTATCTAAGTGCAAAGACACATGCAGAATAGCCCTTGTGATACTACACAAAGTCTTTTAGACATTAAGGCAAATAGCATTCCAAACACAAAGTTACCTTCCTGGGGTTAAAACACTTTTTCTATATAAGTGAGTTTGATTGGGAAAAGGGAACAGTATTTGTCAACATCAAAAATATGTAGTATTGCCCTTCCAGGATGAAGCTCATTTAAAGTAGTTTTTAAAAGTGAGACACACTTAAGAGATTAACAAAAGTTAGTAAGTAGTTACAAGCATTTTGCTATGCAGATTTGGGCATAATCAGAAATTCTAATCACAAAAGGCTTGGAGATCATTAGAATTGCAGAAGAGGGAGGACCAGCAAGTGTCAAATTATCAGGAGGGAAATGGAGATTTATCACATCAGTGGTAAGGCAGGTGAAAGATGGATGGA
>VMDO01026709.1:0-26309 GCA_007922755.1 Pedetes capensis | reverse complement strand
GGAAAAAAATTCACGAATAACAAGGAATTCAAGATCTGAAAGTCTGAAGGAGAAAAACAAATTTATTTAATAGGAATGAGGAACTGGGATAAATGGAAAAGGTATATTAACAAAGATTTTAGATGTTTTGGAGATGTGACATCTTGCACTGATCAAATCTAAGGTGTGAATTACAGGCTGGAAGAAAATACAGCACAAAGTAAGCATTTTCATTAGTGTATAAGGACTGTTGGTGATGATTTTCTTTTCTTTTTTCTTGTAAGTTTAAGGTAAATATAAAATGATAGTCTTTACTATAGTCTTTTATTATATCAATAGTGAAAGGCTATCTATTCTTATTGTCAGAGAACTGTTTTGATCTTTAGAGTTAACCTTAAAAGTTATATATTGTACCATTTTTTTTGTTATTTGTTATGGCCTTTGTGCAAAAACAACACAATTTTGATCTTTAAAGTCAATATATTAATTAGAAGATTAAATTCTCTAAGAGCAGACCACTAAGATAGCAAAGAAGTCTGCACTAAACCATGAGATACTGTCCACAATAAAGGACAGAATTTCGTAGGGACTTCTGAAAGACCTAGGTCTCCATTCTAGATGAATGATATGCTGTAAATTTGGTTCTCATAGTTTATAAACAATCTTTCAAAGATGATCAGAATCCTTAAATGATCAAAGTATTGTCTTATCAAAAAGATTTAACCATCATCCTTCCACACTGCTCCTAAACAATACTATGTTTCACGGGTTGTGACTGATGGCTGAAATCAACTTTCAGATTCTTCAAGGATTTCTCAGGGAATGGCAAAGCATCTCCAAGCATTATGATACCTTCCTATTCTCCTAGGACCTAATGGTAGCATCTAACCTTAGAGATGGCCAGAACCCTTACTGTCCTGGACTCTAGTAGATCTAAGAGCAGAGGCCAGCAGTGATGGCTAGATAGGTTTCTAGAATAGCCATAATATAGAGATATTGCAAAGGCATGAAGTGAGCATTAGCTGGTGCCCCATGACTTAACTAACTGAAATAAAGTGGTGCTCAACCTCATATCTTCACTTGTTCTCACTGCTAAAATCCAGAATTTCATCACCATGTAGAACATAACCTACAATGTTTGATTCCTCCATATGTTAGCTAAACAATTGTGAACAATAATTCTATTTCTCCGGGTTTCATTTTCTTCACCTCTAGAAATGAAGAGATTCACTTATTTAAATATGTGTATGGTAAATGAGAATATGCCACATAAATGCACGTAATAAAGTAACCAATTACAAAAACAAAAGCCTCTTCCTTTCTTTCTAAATATGCACAAAATAATTGTTTGGAAGAAACTGTTGAGTTCTTTGATGTGCATAGCAATAACTCCTAAGAAACATACTCTAATTTTTGTTGGCTGAAAAAAGAAGTTGAATACACAATCAAAACAACATCTGGAATTCTTCTTCTTCTTCTTCTTTTTAAAACTTACCTTAGCACTGTATTTTTCAATATAGGCATGAAGTTTTCCAGATTTTAAAAATGGTATCTGGAACAAAAATCCACATTTGTAAAAAGTACTTAATGAATAATAATGTAATTAATACATACAGATTTTAAGCATAATGAAGCAGAAGGCCCAGAATTGGGTCATTATATTGTTGTGGTTTCTATGCCTTGACTACTGTTGTTAGGTGCAGTCAAGTCAGGTCCATCTCATAGAGACTTTATGTACAACAAAACAAAGCACTCTCCAACATTGCACCTGGCACTATGTCAGTGCTTCTCTGCTATTCATAGGGCTTTTGATGGCTGATTGTTTTGGGAGTGGGGTGCCAGGTCCTTCTTGCGCTTTTGGGGTTCTAAGGATTGACTGCAGGCCCTCAGAGAGCACAGAGCAGCATTCTATCAGCTGAGCTAAAATCTTGCCCTCTATGCCTTGAAAGAAACTGTCTCTGAACTAGAATCTGTGGTCACATGCTCAAAGTGAGGAAAGACTCCCTGATAGTGTTGCCACATAAAAGGACCAATAAATTTCACATATAAATGCTTAACACCTTTCTTAATATTTAATGGATTCTTAAGATGTTGTTGTTTGTTGTTGTCAGGTGCCATTGAGTCAGGTTCAACTTATAGCAGACCTTGACAAGAGTTTTCAATGGCTGTTTCAGGAGTGGATTGCCATGTCTTAAGACATAAATAAGGAAAATGGACATAAAATGAAGTTCAAGTTCAAAAGGCCTCCAACTTCTTAAAGAAATACAAATTAAAGAAAGATATTAAGGAAGGATACTATTTTTAACCTAACAGTGGAGAATATTTAAAGGCTGCTAATAACCAGTTTTTATGAGGGAATGGAAAAACAGATTCTCTCAGATGCTATTTGCTAAAATGTAATTCAACACAAACTTCTCAGAGAGTAATTTTTTAGCAGTATCTATAGTATAAAATATGGGAGAAGGATGTGGCAATCCACTCCCAAGGCAATCCCAAAACAATCAGCCATTGAAAACCCTATGAGGGTCAGTATGAGTCGGACACAACTTGTCGGCACCTAACAACAATAGTTTAAAATGTGTTACAATCTCATTTCTAAAAACTTAATCCATAGAAGCCACCAAATAAAAATGACATAATTTCAACAATGTTTTCTGAAGCACTGTTTATAATAACACAAAACTGGTAATTGAGATGTCCACTAGAAAGTATTAAGTAAATTACTGCACACCTATACAATGAAACATTTCAAAACCCTAAAAATGAGGAAGATACATGTACTAACATGGAAAGATACCCAGCAGAGGCTGTTAAAGGGGACATAAAAGGCAAGTTTAAAAGTAGGATGTATAATAATCCCACTTTCTACTTTAAATACTTTTGTAAATGGTTTTATAGAATGTAATGCTTTTGTAATGCTTAAATGCTAATTTAAGTTTTGTAAGAAATCAAATTTTTTTTTGTTAGTTTTTCTTTTTGCAGTACTGGGGGTTGAGCCCAGGGCCTCGCGATTGCATGCTTTGCAAGTGCTGCACCACTGAGCTGCACCTCCAGCCCATTTTTTTTACTTTTTGAGACAGGGTCTCACTAAATTATACAGACTGCCTCTGGTCTCAAACTTGCGATCCTCCTGCCTCCGCCTCCCAAGCTGCTAGGATTACAGGTGTGGGCCACTGCACCTGGCTCAAAATATGTTTTTAAAAAGCACCTATTTTCCTCATTATTTTTGCTAGGATTAGGGTACTTGAATCCACTAGAACTGTAACACAACATCCTCTTGTTCCACAAAGATTTTCAGATAGAAAAGAACACAAATCAGAGAGAGTAAACTGCTTGATTGCCAACAGCTTCTCTTTCTTACAATCACATTAAAGATGAAATATGGACCTATTTCCAGACCTAAGAGAAAAATGAAAGAACTGAGGGTTTTAGATGATTTACAACACTGTTTATAATTGTTGATTTCACTGGATTCTGAGAAATTAAAATGTGAGAAAAACAGGATTTTCAGAAAGATATTTGACAAAAATCTCAGGATAACATGATTTTTATAAAGATTTTTGGGACTTCCTTATCATTCCAGTTATATGTAGCATTTGGAAATACATTTCTAGTTCTAGTTGCACTAAGTATAAAATTTTAAAATAAAATTTCTCAATTCAACAACATGTTGATTTAACTTCTTTAAAAACAGTTGATTTATTGAAAGGAGAAACAACTTTTACATTAAGTGTAACTCTAAAGAATAAAATATTAAACAAGGCATTAAGCCTATGCTATCTTAAAATTATAATGCTTTATTTATGAAAACTTTTTATTTTAGTGTTTATGACAGAGAAAACTAAACAATAAATTAGAACCACAAAAATCCTTAAATATCAAGCGTATCAAACCAGCATATTAATAGTTCACTCAAATGTCAACAAGGAGTCATTAATTCTCATGACCCATTTAAAATCTCAACTGTGATACCCAAATTGTTATTTATCAATACTGTTCCTAATAGTTGGTAATACTAACCGACATCACTACCCAGATTTGGTTTAATACTCCAGGCACAGGTGCTGTAATAATATCTTGATGCAAAAACAGCAATTGCCTGTGGAGAAGAAATGCATTAATTTCAAAGTGGACATGTCCACTGTCTATGCTTTTACTTTATTTGAACATTTAGAAATTTTGCTTAGTTAAAATTTAAGTTTCCTCTAGGCAAAGACTGTGTTATAGACCTCTCCCCCCTCCCCACTCTCTCCATACTTAATAGGGAACTTTGAACATTGCAGAAGCTCCACCAATGTTAGAATTAAGAGGATAATGCAATTTACATCCTGATCTTAACCTAAGAACTTGTCCCTTAAGAGTTTCTCTACCTCATTCATCTGGGAACCCAAGTTCCTCTTTTAAGATTCCATTTCTATACCAAGTGTCCTCCTTTTCCTTTTCTCCTCCTCACTCCTCCAGTGGCACAGAGGCAACTAGAGGAAAGAGTCTAAGGATTCACTCACCAATGCAGTTATCAATTACTTCAAAATTAGAACTAGTAACTGGATTTTTATTCTTTAAAAAGGATATTATTTTTCAAGCCAGGAAAAATTGGGTAGTACTTTTAGTTTATTTTTCAAGAGCCAAATGAACTTACTACAAAAATCATCATAACTCAAATTACTATCAATGATTTTGTTTCAAGGTGAAGGAAAAGATAAGGAAATACAAAAAGGGAATATAGGTGGGAATTTAAAAATTCTCAACATTACTAATCATGAAAGGAACAAATGTAGATAACCATGAGTATATGTGTGGTGGTAACATCAATTTTCTACCTATTTTGGTATTTCACAAATGGGTCCCAGGTAAGTGTAATAGGTATCATCAAATTATACCCAAACATGAGGGGTACAGACTCCCTGATGTACTTGGGAGTACTTGCAGTGGGAAAAAAAACCTCATAAATAAGAGGAAAATGTAGGATACCTCAAAGTATCTTCCTCCTTTCTTGCCCCTAGCAATTATCGTATATATCTTTTGTGATAGAGTCTTGCTATGTAGCCCATGCTGGCCTGAACTCAGGATCCTCCTATTTCAGCCTCCCAAATGCTGGAAGTGCAGGTGCCTAGTTTGCTCTGAGTTTATTTTTTTTCCTGTACTGGGGGATGAACCCAGGGCCTTACACATGCTAGGCAAACACACTACCATGGAACACACTCCCAGCCCTTTCTGTTTTTAAAATTTAGACAGGGTCTAGCTAAGTTGCACAGGCTGCCTCTGGTCTCAAACCTGCAATTCTCCTGCCCCAGCCTCCAAGTTGCTGAGATTACAGGTATGCACCACAGCAACCAACACCCTAGCAATCTTGTAGGTGTTTATTCTTCTCCAAGAAATTCATGTAAAGATATGCTCTTATGCACTCTATGGCTCTGCCTTGAGTACCTCAAACAATTTAAGGAACTAATACATGGTGACTTCTCAGTGAGCAGGGAATTATAATTTGGGCTTCAAATGAGCTGCTTTTCAAAGATTATTTACTCTTCAATGTCTTATATCAACTTCAAAATTAAGAAATAAATTTATAAACTGATCTATTTATAGCACCTTTAAGTACCCTGTAAATAGTTGATGTTGTTAGGCGCTGTCCAGTCAGGTCTGGCTTATAGCCACCCTCAGAGGGTTTTCGATGGTTGATTGTTTTGGGATTGTTTTGGGGAGGGGATTGCCACATCCTTCTCCCATTTTTGCAGTGCCGGGGATAGAACCTGGCTCCTCAGAAAGTGAGGAGTGGCACTCTACCAACTGAACTAAACCTCAGCCTTTTCCTGTAAGTAGTAAATGTAAATATTATTAATTAGTATCTCTAAGTTTTTAGGAGCCTATCTTAATTCATGAATGTCTGTAGAGATTAAAAATTTTTAAACAGCACATTGTTGTTGTTAGGTGCTGTCAAGCCAGTGTCTGACTCATAGTGACCCTATGTATAACAGAGGAAACACTACTTTTAGTGCTTCTCTGCTATTTATAGGGTTTTCAATGGCTAATTACTTTTGGGGAATGGGCTGCCGGCCTGAGGTTCCCAGGTGGTTTCTCATCCAAGTACTAATCAGACCTGACCCTGCTTAGCTTCTGAGATCTGACAGGGTCAGACGCCACAGTGGTACAGCTGCAGGCCAAGTTGTACATAAGAGATCACAAATATAAAAATTCAACAGCAAGATATTCCATCTGAAGTACTTTAAGTCCCTCTTTAAATGTAATCAATGAACTTGTTCAAAACTGAATTTCTTTATTTTTTGAAACAAGGTCTCATCATTATAGCTATCTTAATTTTTTTTTTTTTTTACAGTACTAGGAGGCTGAACTCAGGACCTAATGCATACTTTGCAAGTGCTGTACCACTGAGCTGCACCCCCAACCCTTTTATTTTTTCTCTTGAGGTGGTCTAAGTTACACAGGTTGCCTTTGGCCCAACTTGTGATCTTGTTGCTTCTGCTTCCCAAATTGCCAGGATTATAAGCACCTACCACCGCTTTCAGCCTTTCTTTTTTTAAAAAACTATTTATTTATTTATTTTATTTTTAGGTTTACTTACTTACTTATAGTTCTGGGGATAGAACCAGGGGCTTCATGCACACTGGGCAAGCACTGTACCACTGAGTTACAACCCCAGTCCTATTTTAAAATATATGAAGATTTTGTGAATATTTTTCTTTGAAGGAAATACTTCTAAAACAGCTTACATGTTTTAAGAAGTTTAAAAAACTTAGTTAGAAGATAGTTTTTACCTGCACATCTTCAGTTGCATACTCCTAATCTCAGTATCTGGCACCCTGTTACTCAGTATTATCTGGACAGCACAGAGCCTGTGTAAATCTGGAAGTGTGATGAAGAACAGTGACTGCTGCTTAGAATCATTCATATTTTCCTGCTGACTGTGTCTCAACAATTAGACCTTTAAATACAAACAGCAATAAAAAGGTAGTATAGTATCTTACCCATAGGGCTTCAATACCAATTCAGCACATAGTATTTGATATCACGTTAGACTAAGATGACAGGAATGAATTAGTTAGCAAACTTCGGTGGTTAAATATTACTGATATTTTACCTGCAAGATTTCTAATTATTTCTAGATTGTTTTAGTACAAACTTTAAGATATTATTCACATAACATACAATTTACCCACTTAAATTTAATCTTTTTAAAACTTATATGCAAGTAGTTGTGCAACTATTAGTGCAATAAATTTTAGAACATTTTCATCATGTCAAAAATTATCTAGAGTTTTAAATCTGCAGTTCTATAACATAAATTGAATAACTTAAGTACAAATAATGCAAAATACCAACTAGTTTATTAAATGCCTAGTCTTCTCTAGGTACTTGCTATGTTTCACCATATTCTGCTTATTTAATAAATTCCTTATATAGTACCTGGCTATTCTTACATTTCATTTTGTATTGAGTAAAACAAAATTTTTCCTCTCAAACTTCTGCTGTTCCAGATTATTTCTATAAATTACTACAATGTTAAGGAATATTATTATGGATATATTATTCATTTTATAACGAATAGGAATATAATTATAAATATGTTATTCATTTTATGTGAAATGTAGTAATTATATAAATTACCACAATGTTAAGGAATATTATTATGAATATATTATTCATTTTATAGTGAATAATAGGAATATAATTATGAATATATTATTCATTTTATATGAAAGAAAATGTTCACTGATATCTCTAAATTGTTATGTAGTTTTCTTTCCCACTATATTATCTGGCTTTAAAACTTCTATTTACTGCACATTTTACAATTGCTAATTCACATGGCTTATCTTTGATATGTACATTATGTATTACAGAGCTGGAATGTAAATGTAAAGCAATCTACTGAAATTCAAGTACACTAACACGCACAAGTACATGGATGGACAACACCCTGGACTCTCATATTCTAAAGTTCTTATCATCAACAAATATTCTCTTTTTAAGAAGAATGTAACCACACGGTAGTCCAGGAATCTGAAGTGTGGCCATTGTTAACTCTGATCAGTAACAAAATGACTCTGTGGTATCATTCGAGGGAAGCTGGGAATGGCCTTTTACATCCATCACGTCTTCCTAATTTAAGAACCCCAGTGGCCAGGGTGGCGCACACCAGTAATCCCAGTGACTCAGGAGGTGGAGCCAGGAGGAGCACGACCTGGAGGTCAGAGGCAACCTGCATAACTTAGCAGGATCCTGACTTAAAGAATAAATAAGTGGGCTGGGGAGCAGCGCAGTGGCGGAGCACCTGCAAAGTACATATAAGGCCGTGGGTTCAACCCCCAAACACTGCAAGAACAAAACAAGCAAACCAACCATGGCTTTGCCATTTTCTTCCCTTAGGAGAAGTGGCCTCATCACAGGCCCTAGAGCAGGTGCCGACTCTCTCTGGGCTTCCCTTTCCCAGTGACAGTACGGGGTTGGGTGGGAACCCCTCCAAGGTCTTTAGTTTAAACTAAATGGGTTTTTTGTGGGGAGCCCCAGGCTCACCCAGCTGGGCAAGCGCTCCACCGCGAAGCCGAGACCCCGGCCCCATTTTTACTTCTCATTGTGAGGCAGCGGCTCGCTGAGTTTCCGACTGCCTCTGGCCTCGAACCTGCGACCCTCCCGCCTCCGCCCGGGCCCCTGGCATTACAGGCGCGTGCCCTGTGCCTGACCAAACACCTTTGTAAAAGAAAGGCCGTAGCTTTCTGATGAGATGAGGTGCCCTAGACCCGGACCCCACGGCCTTCCCGACCCAGGCTTCCTGTCAGTGGGGCACGCACCGGGAAGGCGGGAAGGCGATCCAGAAACCCGGCCAGGCGTCGCCTCGCTGGGCCAGAAGAGCACAGCCGACCCGGCCTTGCCTCGCCTCACCTCGCCTCAGCCGGACCCTCGCTCGACCCGCTCTCCTCAGCTCCTCCCTCACAGCCCTTGCGGAGCTGCACCCAGCGTGCCCCGCGCTCCCAGCAGGCCCCGCGCTCCAGGCGGGCCCTGCGCTCCCAGCTGGCCCCTGGGTCCCAGCATGCCCCGCGCTCTCAGCCGACCCCGCGCTCCCGGCAGGCCCCGCGCTCCCAGCGGGCCCCTGGGGCCCAGCGTGCCCCGCACTCCCAGCAGGCCCTGCGTTCCCACCCCTGGGTCCCGGTGTGCCTCACGCTCCCGGTGGGCCCTGCGCTCCCAGCTGACCCCTGGGTCCCAGCGTGTCCCGCGCTCCCGGCAGGCCCCGCGCTCCCAGCAGGCTCTTTGTTGCTAGCATGGCCGTCGTTCCTAGCATGCCTCAGTGCGCCTCGCTTTGCACACAGCATGAGTGACTCCATGCCTTCTCCTCACCTTCAGGAGCTGTTCCCAGCACGCACTGCTGTCCCAACATGCCTGGCGCCACTCCCAGCGTGCCCCGCATGCCTTGTTGCCATACAGTGCCAATGGATTTTCCTGAAAACCTCAGAATTGTCTCACGTCCCGCGCAGGCCAACCACGCAATTGCCTGAGAGAAAAGTTGGAGTCGGTGGCTGCAGGGAAAAGAAAACTGATCAGCTCCCCATGACAGCCATGGAGCCGCAGGCACCACAGGTGACCCCGACTGAGTGCTGCACTGTCACAGGACGTTGTCCCTCAGATTCTCCTGTCTGCTCACCACAACTTCCGAAAATCCCTAAGTGGTACTGGATCTCCATGGCTGGAAGGTCTGTAAAAAGCTTGTGACAGGCGCCTCTTATTTGTTTGGCAGATATTTATTAAGCATCCATCATGCTCAGGGGTCATGATAGAGCAGTAAGTGAACACTATTTTCTACCCTGTACTTTTGAGGGTGGAAAAGTTGGTACTACCAAGGTGAATTCATTCTTGTCAGATCCACACAAAGTCAGAGTTGGGAAGAAACGAAGGTACCGAGTTCTTGTCTAAGAGATAAATACTTTCGCAAGGCCCAAAAGAGATTTCTTGGAGATGTGCACATATTTCTGTCACAAAGATTAACATTCTTAAAGACTGCAGCAATTTAGAACACATACTCTTAAGAAAATACGTGCCCAGCAACACCACCTCCACCAGCGAGCTCACCTCGACTCTTGCCTCAGGTCTTCAAGACCAATGGACTTTGTATACGAGTAGCTTACATGAAATTCTCCCTTTTTGCCTTCAAAAACTTCCCTTGCCTCAACCTTCTTGAATACAGCCATAGTCTACTATGATGCACACGTTCCTATTGTAATGTTCTATCATTGCCAAATAATTACTATTCTTTGGATGGGAGCAGGGTCCAGCAACCCACTCCCAAAAAACAACCAGTCATTGAAAACCCTATGAATAGCAGAGAAGCAGTAACAATACTGTTTCTCCTGTTTTAAATAGGGTCGCTATGAGTCAAATACCGACTTGATGGCACATAACAACAACGACGTTTGGACACTGTGTCTATTACTGAGGTTGACAGGGGTTGGGAGAAAAGAGATAAGCAGTGAGAAAAAGTATGTTGTTGTTAGATGCTGTCAAGTAGAGTCCGACTCATGGTCTTTAGTTTAAACTAAATGGGTTTCTTTTTTTTTGGGGGGGGAGCCCCAGGCTCACCCAGGTGAGGCAATCGGTCCACCGCCGAGCCGCGACCCCGACCCCATTTTTACTTCTTATTGTGAGGCAGCGTCCCGCTGAGTTTCCGACTGCCTCTGGCCTCGAACCTGCGACCCTCCTGCCTCCGCCCGGGCCCCTGGCATTGCAGGCGCGCGCCCTGTGCCCGACTGAACACCGTCACGCTGTGTTCAACAGAAGGAAGCACTCCCTGACTCTGTGCCATGCCTGGCACTGTGTCAGTGCTTCTCTGCTTTTCAAAGGGTTTTCAATGGCTGATTTTTCAGGAGTGGGCTGCAAGGTCTGTCTCCCATTTTATGCGATGCTGGGGATCAAACCCAGGCCCTCAGACAGCGCAGAGCGGCATACTACCAAGGGGGCACAACCCCAGCTTAGATGGTAATAGATGCCTTGGAGAAAAACCGCGGGAGCGCGAGACAGGGAGTACTGGGGAAAGGCCATTATGCTTAATAGAGTGGTCAGCAGGATGGAGTTTGTACCGCCCGGTGACTTCCTTCTTGCGCCCTTTGCTCTCACAACTTTGGCCAAGCAGGAGACACCTCCACACCTCCCACGCTCGCCAGGGTGGGAGCCCCGGACCATCGCCCCAATCGTGCCCAAGACTGTACTCCGCTTCCTGCGCCGCCTCTTGCGCAGACTCAGCAAAGCCCCACCCCGCCCATTGGGAAGGGCACCTCTCACAGCCAATCAACACCCGTGCGCTGGGCGGGGCCGTGCTTATGCCCGCGGAGGGTGCCGGCCGGGGACGGGGCTCCTTGAGTGACCGGCATGCTGGCCAATCCTCATGTGCCGTGCACCGCCCGCCCCCTCGGCTGCGCCCCCGCCCAGTTCCCAGCGCTCGGCGGGATAGCGCCGGGAATGTCCCGGGCAGAGGTGGCTGGGACGCACGCTCCGCTGCACCCCGCGCGGCTGTGTGTGCAGGGCCTGGGGAGGCTCCCGTTCCGAGATGGCCGGGCAGGAGGACAAGGCTGTGAAGTACTACACCCTGGAGGAGATCCAGAAGCACAAAGACAGCAAGAGCACCTGGGTGATCCTGCACCACAAGGTGTACGACTTGACCAAGTTTCTGGAAGAGGTGAGGTGTGGAGGCGCGATCGCGGGCGCGGCGCGAGAAGTGGGGCCGGGCCTTGGGAAGTCCCCGGCGTGACACGCGCGGCGCAGTCTGCACACTTGGGAGCGCTCCCCGCGTCTGCACACCTGTGCCTGCGCCCCTGCGTGTGCGCACTTGTGCCTGCATGCCTGTGTCTGGGCCCCCGCGCCTGCACATCCTTATGTGCGCACCCGGAGCGGCCCGAGGAGCGTCCAGTAGTACCCCTGCGGCGTGAGCCATTTTTGCAGCCCGTGGAGTGGGCTGGAGCGCTTGGCGTTTCAGAGACGGCTCGCGCGTGTGTCCTAGAACACCACTCTGTTTCCTAGCAAAGCTCGCAGCTACGTAGGATTTTAAAAGATTTCTTTTGTCCTTGAGTTTGAATAGAAGTGCCTCCATCTAGAACGCAGGTCGACTGACATGTTATTCCCGGAGTGGACTTGAATGCCTGCCAGCCGGGGTTGGAGACTGCCCACCCCAAGAGCTGTGGGGTCCTGCCAGAGGGGACCCTGGGGTGGGGTTAGGGCCACAGGCCCACCCTACCATCTAATCCCACGCTCACCGTGTTCCCCGAGAAGGGACTCTTTGACGATTAACCTCATCCAATGGCACGTGGCATGGAGGTTCAGCGCTGGACTCGAGTGGATTTAGTGGTGTGTGGCTTGCGGAGTACAAGGGAAGGTGGATTGGCAGCGTAGTAAAATCAGCCTGTGGGACTTGGTCCTTAAGGAACGTTGGGAGTTGTAGAATAACTTTGCTTAACTTGAAGAAAATATTCCTTTTACAAAATTCTTTGCATCAGATTAAAATTCTGCTGTTCAGTCTAAGGGATTCTAGTGTCTTTACTACCTCTGGATATATTGTATCACTTTGGAGGAGTTTTTACTTCCCCAAACCACACTTTTCACCACCCCCCTCCCCAGTCCCAATAAATAGAATGATTAGGGATGAGAATTATTCACATAGTTATTTGGGGGGGATACAAAGATAGAGGCCTGGTCTTGGGTGGATTACAGTTTACATCAAGCGACTTTTGTTTTACAGAGAATGTTAAAAATTAAAAAACAAACACCAAATATTAAAAAACAAACACCAAATAGGCTGTTTTTAACAAAGATTGGAGTTGATGTTTCTTGGTAAGATATCTCACTCTTGGTTGTCATATGCAGCAGAGCGCCAGATCTGATTTAGTTAGGACTGGTTTACGATACGGGATAAGATCTGCTTTCCCTGCTGCTGACCTCCAGAGCATATTTGCCATGACAGCTTCTCAAAGGAACAACCCGGCTTGAGCAACCTCAGGGCCCACGTGACTGTCTCCACGCAGAACTCTCCCTTCAGCATCTCCTGGGGCATATGTAATTTTATAATTCTAAGATATAGTATATACTTTGTGCTTATTTTAAAAAGAAGAGCATTTATAAAGGAATATTGGGATATTTCATATTACATAACATTTACTGCTTTTTCTTCCGGTCATTCTAACTTACTGTATACCTTCATCTAAAACATGGTCTTTTGACGGTGGCATTGTTGACATTTTGAGCCAGATAATTCTTTCTTGTGGGGTCCGTCTTGATAATTGTACATTGAAGTTGAGCAGCCTCCCTGGCCGCTACCATATAGATGTTGATAGCACCCTTTCCCCAGGTGTGACCACCCAAAGTGTCTCCAGATTTTGCTGAAAGCCCCATGGGGTGCGCAACGGCTCCTGGTTGAGAATCACTGCCCTAAGACGTATTGTACATAATTTTTCAGGGTAGATTTTCAGAAGGAGACAATAAGGAAACCAATTTTTAATTAAAATTTACTTAAAATCATTTACTTTCACACTGTCTTCTCACAAGGCAGGAGAGCAGAGATTGCACTGAAGTTTGCTGAGCGAAAGTCAAAGGGATGAGAACAACTGTTCAGTGGTACATTAGTTGCAAACAAATTCCTTTATTCTTTCTCAAAGGTTTGAAACCCTCTCTGAAAGTGGCTTGGAAAGAAAGCGTCTCAAATAAAGTGAAGAAGAGGGGGCCGACCTTTGGAAATCGGACAGCTGGAAAGGTTGTAGCATAGTGTGGGCAGGCTGGAATTTGGGAGAAACGGTGATTCTGGTTTGGTCCTGTTGGCTTTAAGGGGCTGAGGGCTCCTTAGGCACCAGGAAAACTGCTTTCTCATATCTGTGGTCCCTGTCTACCACCATATTGTCCTACCACCATATTGTCCTAGGACGAGCCTTTGCCTTCACTTTGTGGCCCTCTCAACAACCTGATTCCACCTCTTGTGATGTTTTTCCACTTGTGTTTTTATTGTGTGCTTCTACTTTAGGTAACCATTTCTTGCTTCATGCAGTGTGCTAGTCACCGCCTTCCCACCCCTCGGCATGGCCTTAGCCTCTGGGGCCTTTCCTGGGTAACCAGAGTCCTAGGATTCTCTGCAGGTGGCTTTCTGTGCCTGTCTGGGTTACATCTCACACACACCTTCTCCTTCAGAGATCTTTGGCAGGACATTGCAGATGGTTTCCCTTCTTAGATTCTTCTGGTTTCCATTATTTTATTAGCCCAGTGCTGTTGATCTCATGCCTTATCTTAAGAGAGACATGATCCCAGAATGTCCAGCTCTCTTCCCCTCTTGTCCTGCCTTGTCCTCTTTCTTCCACATTTAAAGGTTCCAGATATGTCATGAAGCGTGTTAACTATTCTCTCATCCCTAATTTATCTACATGTGAAAATTCTTTTTTGGTCCTTTGTACCTTTACAATGAACTTTCAGTGATCCTGGGATATATATGCCCGTACACTCTGAATTCACCCACCTATGTGGACAAGCTTTCTCGTGGCTATTTTCCCCTTCTTTTGGGATCCCATAGACTCATGTGTCTGTCAGCGTGTATGCTGAGAAAACGTGAGATGTGAGGTTGGAGGGCTCCTGCTCTGCTACCTACCTTCTCTGTGCCTCAGATTTCTTATTTGTAAAATGCAACAATGATAGCAGTGCCTACTTGCGGTTGAACAAAGCAGCACTTGGTAAGCTACATGCTACAGTGGCAGGTGCTCTTACTCACTCATCTGCAAACTCCAGCTGCTGCGCTGGGCTACGGTATGCTGGGCCACCCACTGCTTCATGTGCACTGTTAGGTAAAGGGCAGGTGATGTTGACACAGGACTGTATTACAGAAGTTATCTTGCCAGTCAAGAACACAGGTTGAAGTTTAGTTGTGCAATGTGAGCTCTGCCCTCTTGAAATCAAGCTGTCCTGTTGTTTAGGGGGAGAGATGGAAATAGAAGAGGGAGGGCAGGATGATTATTAATGGCAATCTAAACAGCAGCGAGGGTTTGATTACTAGCTGATAACTGCCAACAAGATTATGAGCCTTGTTGCCTATGTATTTTGAATTGGATTGTTTTTCCTGGTCTTCTGGTTTTTGAGTTTATATTTGTGAAATCGAGTCTTGTCATATCTGATTATATTATTAGCCAGGTTAATGATTATAGAACTCCAAGGGACCTTTATTTGAAATGAAAACTTAGGCATTTAGGGCCATGAAAGAAAAGTTGGCATTTCCCAGAGTAGAAGCACTCAGCAGTTTGTTCCATAGAGCCCTCGGGCACTGCATTGTCCTATTACAGTGGTTGGAATTAGCACTGAAGTATTGTCTGGAACTGTACTTGTTGAGTCCTCAAGGAGACGAAGGTGCTCCTGACTCATGCCATAGTATTTTCAGTTGCATCATATGGTTGTGAAAGCTGGACAGTAATAAGGGTGACAAGAGGAATTAATGCTTTTGAATTATGGTGTTGGGGGCAAATATTGAATATATACCATGGACTGCCAAACAATAGATCTGTCCTAGAAGAAGTGCCAAACAATAGATCTGTCCTCGGAAGCAAGGATGGCTACACTGTGTCTGACATATTTGGACATGTAGCCAGGAGGGACAAATTCCTGGAGAAGCACATCCTGTTTGGGAGAGTAATGGGTCGACAAAGAAAAGGAAGACCCTCAACTAGATGGATTGGCACAGTAGCTGCAACAAGGGGCTTACACATAAAGAAGATCGTGTGCCTGGCACAGTATCGGATAGTGTTTCGTTCTGTTGTACATAGACTATGAATCAGACTCAACTCGACAGCACCTAACAACAACAACAAAGGAGACAAACTTGACAAGGAAGTTAAAGATGCAAGGGCCAAACCTGAGGAGTAAACAGATGGCAGCAAGTGGTCCCAGAAAGGAGAGTGTTCAGGAGATCCAGCCCCAGGGGTTTCCTTGCTGTGTCTGGAAGGTCCCTGACTGATTTGCATATGCCCAGCAGTCCTCCTCTAGGACCAAGCAGAGTCTTCCTTGGGAGATGGTAACTTAGGGCCATGGCGGTCTTGGAGGACCGCAGATGCTGGCGAGTCCATTGGTCCTGTGGGGTCATGAGGGCAGATGAAACGCAGCCCAAACCTCCGAAAGCTCAGCAGAGAGGGTGTGGCGGGCATGGGACGCTGGCCAAGGCTGGTGCCTGTGCCCACCCCCAGTCTAGTTCCCAGTCCCACAGGTAGGAGGATCAGCTGAATTGCCCATTTTGTCCAGGTTGAGCCAGAGAGAGGGATCGGGAGCCGTGATTGCAGTGCATGCCGGGGGCGATGTGTTGCTCAATTCCCAGGAAGATGGGAGTAATTGTTTGTACCACAGAAAAAAAAAGTTCCCTGAGACACATGGTGATGTCTAGGTGAAAGAGTTGGTGTGAGGTCATTCCAGTGAAGGAACCTGTGCTCCCAAAGAAGAAATATCGAGTGGCCTGTGTCACCTCTGGGAGGAGCTGCATAGGCTCTGTTTGTGGGCTGGCTGATGGGTGGGTTTTATTTTCCCAGAAGAGGTCGAATCAACCAGAGTCTAAGTGTACCTACTAGGTAGGATTCCTAAGAGGGGTGACTTGTAAGGGGTTAGTGGGGGAGTTGGCAAATTTGCCGTCTTGCCAGGGAGACGGGTCAGGGCAGACACTGGGAGGTGGGCACCAAGTTCAGATATGGGGGTTTGTGTCTTGGGTGTTCTTTGCTGAAGAGGAGTGGGACCTGATACTACAGGCTGTCCTGGACTCGGCTGGGGCTTACTTTAGGTACTGATAGGCATTGTGCGTTAGGGGCAGGGTCTAATCACTGTGAGAACTAGAGAGAGCACTGGCCTGAGCAGAGAAAGATGGTTTGTCCTCATCCTTGATGCAAACTGGGGCTTTGCTCTGGCGAAGTTTAGCATTAGAGAGAAATGAGCCCAGAGTAGGGAGATGTGTGTGAACCTTGGACAGTCTTTTGTGCTCTGTCATTAGGTGATCAGATGAGTTGTTAGATCTTTGAAATGGGGATTTAGTTGGGAGGGAGGGTGCCGAGTTGTGCTAGTTTGACTTCTTTCCAGGCAGATCCTTGTTAATCAGAAAGTAGACAAACAGCTAGCAAGTAGGTGCATAAGGAAAATGTTGTGTTTTTATTCTTATTTTCTGTTTGTTCATTTTTCTTTGCAGTCCTAGGGAGTTGAACTCAGGGCTTCACTCATGCTTTGTGCAAGCACTCAACCACTGAGCTGCACCCCTAGACCATTTTTTTACCTTTTCTTTTGAGACAGGTTTTCACTAATGGCCTTGAACTTACAGTCTTCTTGCCACAGCCCCCCTAGTTGCTGGGATTACCAGCCTGCACCCAGCTGAGTTTTGCATTTTTAGAAGGTCAAGAGCAGCCTTGAGTTGAGAAAGATCAGAGACGTCTGGAGCTGGTGTAGAGATGGAAGTTAGACTGAGGAGCCAGAAATTACTAAAAGTGACATCATACAGTACGTTGAGGAAGACCAGAGAAAAGCAGGCCTAGTTTGACAATGAACCCAGTAAGTAAGCAGAGACCTGTGGCTGTGGCCCACTTACGTTGCGGGGAGAGATTTGATGGCATTTAGGAGAGCTCTAAAAACTGCACTACCTCATCCCAAGTGGAATCCGGGATGTCTTCCTGGAGGAATAAATAAAAATAAATTCCCTAAATTGGGAACTGGTGGGCTCTTGAGTGTTAGAAGGGAAAGGAGGAGGGACTGTTTTAGAGGGCAATAGTGAAAAAGTAGTGAGCATGTAGGAGAGGGTTTAGAGAAAAGCTGAGTTTATGAGCCTCGGGAAGCAGGGATTATACCACCCGCAGTCTTTTTGAACACCGGATGCAGATCCCTGCAGTCTTGCTGCTGAAGCAAACTAGTGAATTTTTCTCTCTCTTTTTTAAATTTAAAATATATTCTCCCTTTTAAAAATTCTTTCTTATCAAAAATATATTGTTATACTGATATGTGTACATATACGCATATATACATATATATTATTTTAATATATCTCTCCTACTTACTGGTTCTGTTTTGCCGTGTTCCTTTTTATTTTTTTAATTTACATCACAAAACCTCACAAAATTTTTGGATGTAAAAATCCTCTTCTTTTTCGCCTTTGGACTCAAAAGAATCTAAGTGTTAACTTACAGACGTTTGCGTTCTAGGTAGGACTGGCTGAGTAACAAACCCCAAACAACCTTGAATAACACAATTATCCTGGTTCCAGCAGAAAGCAGCAGAAGAGAGAGGGAAAACATAGAAATCAGATAGCCAAAAGCCTTTACGTGTTAATCCTGTAATTGCAGTTTAAGAATTGTTTTAAAGCCTAGAACTCAGGGTGAATTTACCAGAGACCAGCCATAAAATATGGGCTGGGTACAGTGGCACATGTTAGTAATGCCAACACTCAAGAGAAGGAACTAGGGGACTTTTTGGAGAGACTACCACAGCAGGAAAGTGTCCCTTTGGCAACAGGTAGCTTTTGATCCTTGTTGTTATTGTTGGGTGCCGTTGAGTTGGATCCAACTCAAAGCCACCCTGTGTACAACAGAAAAAAACACTACCCAACACTGTGCCATGCACGTAGTATTTTTATGTTTGAGCCCAGTGTTGCAGTTAATGTGTTTCTTCTTATTTTGAGTCATGCCATATCTGCAAATGGAGGTCCTTGGGCCGTACTCCATTCCAGTCATTAAGATCACCTGTACTTTGAGGAGGCAACTCTTCCCCAGTTGTTTCTTGAACGCCTTCCAGCCTGAGGGTCTCATTTTCCAGCACCATATTTGTCAGTGCTTCTGTGCTATTCATAGGGTTTTCAATGGCTCATTGTTTGGGGGTGGGCTGCTGGGTTCTTCTCCGTAGTCTGTCTTAGTCCAAAAGCTCAGCTGAAACCTGTCCACCCTGGGTGTCCCTGCTGGTATCTGAAATACTGATGGTATAGCTTCTAGCATCACAGCAACACACAATCCCTACAGCACCACAAATTTAAAGGTATTTTTTGACCCGGTATGTGTGGGAAAGGGCATCAGAACCCTCAGGATCCTGGGGGGAACAGACACTGCCTCGGGAGGGGAGCCCAGAGAGTAAACAGAGCCAGGGAATGGGACAAGGGAGGAATGGGTAAGGCACAGGAGAGCTCTAGCAGGATGCTCTGACATTCCAGGCCCCTGGGAGTCTAGCCAAGCACATGCGGCAGGATTTTCGCAGACTTAGATCTTGAGAGAGAGACATGAAAGCCTGGATAGAGGGGACTTCAGTGCACATAGAAACACCATAATGGCACATAGAAGCTGGGGAGTGGTGTTGGGCCATGCTTCCTGCCCTGGGGGTTTCTATGGCGGCCAGCTGTCCTTACAGAGGAGCGCCCACTATTTGTTCTGTAGTCTGAGGGTCATCCTTATCCGGGTTCTTCAGAGCCCATCCCCATGGTGAGTCTGGAGGAATGGAGGGAGCTTGTCCAATGATGGGACTTGGGATCGAAGACCCTGATCCTAATGGGGTGTCCCTCCCAGGAAAAAGGTCCTAGTGTCCACAAAGGACCCAAGTGTGACTTCGAAAAGGGGTTACCCCTCCTATGAAAGGACCTCCCGAGGAGGTGTCCACAAGGGACCGAGGTGCAGCTCTTCAAAGGGGCACCCCATCCTGTTGAGAGGACCTCCTTGACTACGTGCAACTCTCAAGAAGGGGCGTCCTGCCTAGCTGAGGGGACCCCCAAGATGTGTGTCTCTCAGAAAGGAATGTCCTGACAGATTGCTAGCACCTCCTGGTGCTGGGACCACCTCTAATGATAACGTGGGACAGCAAGGGCAAGGATGTTGGGTGGGCAGGGGACAGGACTCACAGATCTGATGGTGCTGGGAGGTCCTCAGATGGATGAGGATAGTCTTGTGAGGACTGGCCGGAGCAGGGAGGAAAGAAAGCACAGGGGGAGAGCTAGCTGGCCATGTGGCCTGTGCAGCCTCGGACAGCAGGAGCGACTGCTGCCTGCTGGGTGTTGGGAACAGGGCCTGGGATGGGAGGCAGACAGCAGAACACAGTTCTTCTTCCCCTGTGGCCTGGGTGGTCAGGTCAGCCTCCCCCGCCTTGGAACCTCCCTGAGTAATCGCCTCAGCGGAGGCCATCATCCTCCTTGCCCTATGGCCTGGGTGGTCAGGTCAGCTCTCCCCCACCCCAGCCTTGGAACCTCCCTGAGGAGTTGCCTGGGCAGAGGCCATCAGTGGCCTGGAGAGGACAGCCCCTCCTCCCACGGAAGGGCCTGTGCGATGGCTCAGATCCCTCATCCCCCAGGGCTCTGGGAGTTGTCTGTGAGCGTGGGAGACCTCCAGGTCCCCCCTGGGAGTGGCCCCAGCCAGACTGTCCTCCAAGGTCCCAGGGCAGAGAAAAAACAGCCCCCTGAGAGATCGAGGACCTGGCCTGCAGGAGTTGGCCGTCAGTGTGGACAGGGCAGCCACAGCTGGGACGGTCAGTTGTCCCCCACCTGAGTGGCATCCCTGAGGGTCCCTAGGAGAGAGAGACAGACAGACAGAAAGAAAGAGACAAAGGCAGGGGAAGTTCCTGGACTCACCACTGGCTCCTTGCACAGTGACTTCCCCTAAGGTGGGTCCTGTGTGGGCCACCAAATGGAGTAGTGGGTGTGGCTGGTGTTGCAGGTGGTAAAAGAATTTACCAGGCTTCAGAATAGACTAGAAAAGAAAAAAAGCTTAATGGTCCCATGCCAGGGTGCAGAGGGCAGAAGCAGCAAGAGGTGTCTGTTACTGTGCACTGGGCCATGGGCTCCTGCCACTTATAAGGGGTTTGGGGACGTTTTACAGCTGGCTTGACCTGTATTGAGGATGCTACTCCATTCCTGTGATCATATGGTCTCTGGCTGCTGCTTTATTATACAGTCAAGTCATCACAGATGTAACCACTCCCAGACACAAAACATTTTGTGCTCTGTTACCTGCGAATTCTCCCTTATGGTGAATCTTTGTAGGTGGCACTCATTTTACATTTTGATGCATATCGCCGAAGCGCCCTAGGGTGGTGGTCCTAGCAGCCACTCACAGGCTCACACAGCTGAGCTTGTTTTCCTGAGTCTCGGTGCTCTTAGTAACTGAGAAACTTGCTTGTGATGTGATTTACTCACCTTTTCTTCAAAGTTATTTGGAACTGTGTTTTTGTCAGAAAGGAAGATACATGGCAAAAATTTTTTAGCACCTCTAGCATGTAAATTCTCTTAAAATTGCAGTTTTTCGTCAGTAATACCCCTCTGAAAAAATTAGCCATCATTACCAGCATGAATCCATTTCATCATCATGAGCTCATCATCAAAAGAGCTCAAAGCCATTCCCTCTGTGTGAATAGTGTGGTGTGTTTTTGTTTTTGTTGTTGTTGTTGTTGTTTTTGGTATTGTCTTGACACTTAGTTTTCTTGGGAATGTACACTTAGTGTATTTATTAAGTGGCTCTTTGTGCCTTTTGCTAAATTGCAAGAGAGGAACGAGGAGAATGAGTTGAAGATTGGGTGGGCAAACTGTGGAGCATGGCCGGTGCAGCCTGTCAGAGAGGTCTCTGCCCAAGGGGAGCTGACGGCACTGTGGATGACAGCTGCAAGTTCCTTTCTTGCATCCCCAAACTCTCTCCAGTCGGGCCCATGCCAAAAGGATGGCGTTCGAAGCAGCACGAATGCTGAGGAGACTCCAGGAGCACAGGGAATCAGGTGAGGGAGGAAGAAGCAGCAGCAGCACTCAGGGGTCTGCTGGGCTTGGCTTGCTGGGGGTGCAGCCCGAGGGAGTGGCATAGCTTCTGCACCTCTGTGGATGCAGGATGCAGGGGCGTCCATTTCCAGCTTGTTTCTTCTAGTACCTGCTTTGGCAGTTAGTGGCAGAGTGTATTCATCAAGCTTGGTGCAGCTGTGTCCACCGTTGGCCGGGATGCAAAATATATCCAGCCTGCTTTCCCCTCTCTCTTCCTCAAAAATTATTAAGTATGCATCATTCATCAATTTCTCCTCTCCTTTACTAAGGTCCCCAGTGAGCTGGTATAGCCACTTGTTGTTACTGTTATTAGGTGCCGTCAAGTCATTTCCGACTCATAGCAACCCTCATAGGGTTTTCAATGGCAGATTGTTTCAGGATTGCCTTGGGAGTGGGTTGCCACATCCTTCTCCCATTTTTGCAGTGCTGGGAATCGAACTCGGGACCTCGGAGACTGCAGAGTGGCACTCTACCAACTGAGCTAAATCCCAGCCCACGTGTTATTAGGTGCTGTCAATTTGGGTCCGTAGCAGCCCTATGAACAACTGATGAAGCCCTTGCCAACCCTGTGCCATGCCTGGGACTGTGTCAGTGCTTCTCTGCTATTTGTAGGCTTTTCAATGGCTGATTGTTTTGGGGGAGTGGGCTGCCAGGTCCTTCTCCCAAGCCTGGTGTTCCAGGTGGTCTGCCATCCAAGGACTTACCACGCCTGACCCTGCTTAGCTTCCAGGATCTGATGGGCTCAGATATTTATTAACATCCATTATGTACTAGGCAGTAGGCTAAGTGATTTTTACACGTTTGCACTTTTAACCTTCAGGACCACCCTCTGAGGCCGTGGAGTGGCAGCAGCATGCTCCTTACTGCAGGTAGGAAGGAGTGCATGGCTGGGGGAGGTCTGCAGCCTGCTCAGGCCGCAGGGCATAGAGGAGAGCAGCCCATGGTCTGCCCTGCTGCCACACCCTGAGGCCTGAGGAGTTTGGATGATGACCAGCACAGCTTTGACAGGAAGAAGCGGCTTGTGGCACAGGGCAGCCATATTTGCTCTGCGGTTCTTGCCCCTTGTTGGAGAGTTTTCTGCAGAAACCAGGGAGAAAGCAGAAGGAAACCGAAGCAAAGACCGGACAAGAACAGAACCCTTGGAAGGTCAAGGGGCAGAGATGCGCCTTCTCCATCTGTTCTCGCTTGACTCTTGCCTCCTAGAAGGTGAGGGAAGTAGCTGTTCCGGTTTCTCTTGGGGGTTTTCGGCAGAGTCCCGGCCAGTTTTTGCAGATGCTGGGCCTGGCCTGTGCTGCTGAGTGGTTTGCGTTGGAAAGAGCTGTTCCCAGGCGCGCCAGGCTGATGCCCCGAGGCTGAGGCTTTGGACAAGCGTCCCACGCGACTGCCCTGGGAAGCCTTGTTCCCCGTGGCCACCTGGTGAGGCTGCCCAAATGACGAAGCCCGTGGTGGGTGGGTCTGGCTGATCTTCCATCCCTTCCTCTCCTCCCGTCCCCATGTGGACCTCCTGTTGATCTGGAGTTAGGGGACGCCTTTCTGTCTCTGTACTCTGCCTGCGGGTGCCCCAGCGCCTCTCTCAGTGGAGTAAGCGCTCCGTATTTCAGGGTTCCCCTGGGTGGGTGGTGGCCTCATGAGCTTTCTGTTTGAATAACAGATGCTAGTATCGCAATAAAGAAGGTACTTTCCAGAAGAAAAGCTAAACTTCATCTTGCAAAAGGGTGTCATTTTTCTGCTTAATTCCTTTCCTTGGCTTCCCCTTGCAATTAGCATAAAATCCTTTGTCTCTGCCTCTTTGCGTGGGGTGGTTGGGCCCAGCTTGCCTCTCCCACTTCAGCTGGTAACAATGTCCCCTGTGCCACCACACCCTTCCTCTGTTCTCAAACCAGCCAGACCTGTTCCTGCCTTAAAACTTTTGCTCTGCTTTCCTCTCTTTCTCTGGTCACCCCCCACTTCAGGTCGCAGGTCCTTGTCTCCAGACAGAAGAATTTTCTGGCATAGCACCCCATCCTGTCTCTGCTAGCGGTGATCTCAGTCTCCATTGGTGTCCAACGCTCTCCTTGTTGGTGCACCAGCTGCCTTTCTGTGCCAGGTGGCAGGCTGCTTGTCTGTCCCATTCCTGTTCCAGCCCTGGGTGCGTAGTAAGTGCTCAGCGAATAATCCATCTGTGGGTGGAGGAAGGGGGTCCCGTGGGGGACACAGATGCGCACTGGCTCCCTAGTGCTGTCTTGGTTCCTTTTTCTCCTTTCTTCCACACAGTTGGCCCTTGCTGGTACTCTCACGTGACCTCTTTCTCATAGACGCTTGCTGGAATGCTGTCCCAGGGGATTTAGCACTTAGCACTAGCGGGGCTTTGTTGTGAAAATCTGGATTGTGATATGATCTCAGAGCAAAAAAAAGCCAGCACTGACTGAGCGAGTCTTGTGCAATGGGAAAGAGCAGGGGTGGGGGTGAAGGAAGCCCTCTCCTGGGCCTGTTCCTGTCTCTGCCTGCCACAGCCAGAGCCGCCATGTGGACCGTGGATTCTCCTGTTTCTCAGCTCAGGGACACTTCTTCAGCCCAGCCCCTTCTCTCTTCTGTGGGAGCAGGCCCCTCCCCAGCCTTACCCCTGCACCAGTCTCTTCAGTGGTCAAGCAGGCCGCTTTTCCTCCTGTCCTAAAACGCACGCACGCAACTTCTCTGATCTCTGCTTCCCCCAGCATCGTTTCCTCGTCTGCTCCCATGTGGTGGAGCCTGGAAGGGGCAGCCATGGCTGCAGTGGGTCTGCAGTTCCTCTCCTCCACTCCCCTTCTCCTCGCTCCCTGTCCTTCTACTCCTACCTTGTACTGACCATCGGCCTGGCACTCCCAGGGTGGCCCCATCGCTTCTCCTCCTCCTCCTGCTTGGTGCATCCCCAGAACTCAGCACCAATGGCCCCTCTCAGGAGGGCTGCTGCTCCTGCCCTTCTGACGCCGGTCTCTCCTGTCTTCCTCCTCTCACTGCGCACGTTGTTCGTCTCTTTTTCAGCCTCCTCCTCTGATCTCCAGCCTCAGTACCACAGGCCCCAGGGCCAAGCGTTTTCCACTCTCCCTTGACCTTCCCAGCCAGTGTCAGGGCTTTAGATGTGTTGACAACTCCTGGATTATTATGTCCAGGCCAGAATCTCCTCTCTCCTGAGCCCTGGATTCCTTCATTCCACTCTACTGTACATCTCCCCTTAGGTGTCTGCCTACTAGGCTTCTCAGACCTCACCTATTAAACACTGCAGGCCTGGTTTTCCATTCTGAAACTTGCTCTGTCCTCATCCTTCCCCATCTCAGTTGATGGCAGTTGCATCCATCCAGTTGCTCAGACCAAAAGCCTTGGGGTCATACTCGACTCTTCTCTTTCTCTCACACCCATGTTCAGTCCACCAGAACATTCCATTGCCTTACCTTTCATAATCTAGGCAGAGTCTGACCAGTTTTTACTCCCTCTGTTGCCATCTCTTGGTTTGACCCACCCTCATCTCTCGATCGGTCCCCCTGGCCTCTGAGTGTATTCTTATCACAGTAGCGACATTAAGAATAAAGTTATGTCACTATATTCTGTTTAAACCCTTCCATGGCTAGTCACTCTACCCAACTTAAAGACTTAGGTTGAACCCACAGCAGTCAGGAACGTGTGGTTACTCGCAGAGAGACTACACACAGAGGAGTGGACCAGAACAGAGAATCCAAAAGTGGACTCACATGTATATTTCCAACTGATTTTTGACAAAGATGTGAAAGCAGTTTTATGGGGAAAAGATAGCCTTTTCAACAAACGGTTCTGGAACAATTGGACATCAAGGGCCAAAATAAATAAACCTTGACCTAAACATCTCACTTTATACAAAAATTAGCATAAAATGGGTCATGGATCTAAATGTAAAATGCAAAACTTTTTGAAGAGACTAGGATTAGAGAAAGAATTCTTAGATATGATGCTGAAAGTGTGGTCTATTTTAAGTCCTTTGCACTGGAAGGTTATTCCTTACAAATATCTGCGTGGCTAACTCCATTAACCAAATATCACCTCAAGTAGACGTACCCTGACCACTGTATTGAAACCTGGATGTGTACTCCTGAGCCCCATTATCCTGCCTTTTTTTTTTTCCTATGATGTTGAATATACAACCCAGGGTCTCCCTCATGCTGGGGAAGCTCTCTACCACGGAGCTACATCCTCAGCCCTCTATTTTTTTTTCCTGTATTATACATCACCTTGTACCGTACTATATAATTGACTTATTTTAGTTTTGTTTATCTGTCTCCTACTAGAAGGTATGCTCCATGAGGGCAGGAATTTTTGTGTTTTATTCATTTATATATCTCACTTCTTAGAGCAATGCCACACATACAAAGGACTCAGTATTGATTGATTGGATGAGTAATAGTTTATAAGTATAAAGTATCAGAAAACTGATGCAGAATGGTTATTGGGAATCATTTCCTGGCAGCTTGTTTTATTTCTCCCTTGCCCCACCTGCAGGTTTCAACTCAATGCTTTATTCTTAACACTGAACATAAAGGGTATAAAAAGTCTGACTATTTGGTATTGAGGGGAAAACAAAAAAGATGGA
>VMDO01026708.1:0-26284 GCA_007922755.1 Pedetes capensis | reverse complement strand
AAGAAACAACTTTAAATTTTTATGCTAGGATAGCCATTACATGTTTTATTAATAAGTAGGCCATCATTTATTAGAAGAATAGATTCACACAATGAATAATTTCATGAAAGTTGGGCTTATAAAAATGATGAAACTTAACAGTTATGGATACAGACTGACTTTTTAACTTTAATTTTTATTCATTTGACATAAACCTCATATAGATAACCATCTATACCACATTTTTAGAAAATAATGGTTATATAATGGAGCTATTTAAAATATTAATGAAAATAATACTTGTTACTGAAGTTTCTTTTGCTAGTTTTAATAAACTGTACTATAAAGTTTCTAACTTTATTTATGGTTGTTTAAAACCTTATAAAGGTGTCTAAGAGTACTATTAATTTTCTTTTCTGTGATGGATGATGTAGTTTCTGTGAGAATATATATGGATTATTGGTACTGTACTTATTTTATGATCTATCAGTAATTAAATCATATCGTTCTGACACTTCTTGATACTAAGAGAGAAGAGAAAATTCTTAGGATATAAAATAATAAAATGTAGGGAAACTGACATATTTAGTACAAATTTGCCTCGAAAAGATTTAGACTTTCTCAGAGAAACACAATTTTCCTTTGCAATTTTCAGAGTACTTATGATACTCATTATATTATTTGATCTTCACTAAATCTCAATGGAGTGGATATTGCCATCATTATACCAATTTTTCAAATGAGAAAACTGAGCCTTAGAGGGGTTAAGTGTCTTTTTGAACATATGGATTTAAATATTCATCCTTGAGATGGATTTTTTTGAAAATCCACCATATGCCTAGCATGCTCTAAACTAAGAATGCAGATATAAACAAACATGAAATGCCTGACCCAATGGAGTTTGTATCTTAGTAGGGAAGAAAAACAATAAACAAATATACACATAAGCATGTAGTGTCAAGCACGGATAAAGAACATGAAGTAAACAAAATCTGGGAAAAAGAATAGAGCAGGGTGTGGAGACAGTATTGTTTTAGATAGGTGGAACACCGAAAGCCTACACAAGAAAGTGGAATTTGAATACAGATATCTAGTAAGGGTTGCATTAATGCATATGGACATCTGGGGGAAGAGCAGCTCTGGGGCTTTAGTTTGGATGTGGTCTATCCCCTAGGTGCATGTGTTAGTGGCTTGGTCTGCAGTTGGGTGATATTTGGAAGCATGCAAACTCTAAGAGGAGAGCCTGGCTGGAAGTTTTAAATCATTGTTAGCACGCTCTTACTGGTAATTGTAGGATCCTAGTAACTTCCTTTTATCTCTTTCCTCTTGCTGGCCATCAGGCAAGCAACGTTGGTCCTCCATGTTCTCCTCTCTGTGGGGTACTGCCACCCCACAAGCCTGAAAATGGAGCCAACTGACCATAGAATGAAACCTCTGGAGCTGCGAGCAAAAATAAACCTTGTCTCTTTATGTACTGATTGTTTCAGGTATTTTGTTAGAGTAACAGAAAGCTAATTAATATACCTGGCATATCAAAAAGTAAAAGCAAAAAGTCCTGAGTTAGGAGTATATGTAGCATCCTATGGGTGGATCGTGAAGGTCTTATTGGCTATAAGAATAGATTTAGACGGTGGAGACATTTTATCAGTGAAATATTGTCCATGTTCTTTATATTTTTATAAGTTCACTTTGATTGACAGGAAGGAGGGCAAAATCTACATGGCATGGGTCCTGACCAATGAGAATGAACAGCAGCTGTAAACACCTCATATTTCCATATTGTTGTTGTTAGGTGCCATGGAATCTGGTCTGACTCATAGAGACCTCCATAGGATTTTCAATGGCTGGCTGTTTTGGGCATTGCTTCAGGAATGGATTCCCATGTCCTTCTCCCATTTTTGAGGTGCTGGGGATTGAATCCAAGTACTCAGAGAGTGTGGAGCAGCACTCTACCAACTGAGCTGAACTCCAGCCCTGTATTTCCATAGTAATGAGTAAAAACAGCTGAGCATCAGTCAATTTATCACAGGGAGAGGAAAAAAGAGATAATTCTGAATGCTAAGAATTAAAATAAATTGGTAGACATTTGGCTGAAAAAGAATACTAGCAATATTGTATTGTTTTCTTTATCCCATGTATCCTTATACTACTAAACAAAATGTATTCACTGAATATGTGAGCTTTAAAACTTCTTTACCATTTAGTATTACAGGTAACAAAATAACTAGAGATTTGGCTTGAAAAATGTGATTCTTTTCCATATTAGAATTTATAGAGAAAATACTAATGTTTTTATAAACATATACTAATGGCAGTCATGGATAGTTTTCTTAGCTTAAAAGCAAAGTGAGAATTTAATTTTCTTTATTGATATCACATTACTAATATGTAAAAAGAACCTTAAATTTTTCTCTATAATTTTAATCTCCTTATCAAATTCCTACAATGTAACAATGAAATAATCAGAGACAATTCATAAAATAAACATAGTAATTAAAACTTCAATCAACTGAAAGTAGTAAAAACATAAACTGAAGAAAAGTAAAGAAGAAAAACAAGTAATTGCAAAAATTACATTATGTTATGGTGAGAGAATGGATTACTACACAACCATTAACATGTATGCTGTCATGGAATATTTAATGTTTTAATAAAATGTTTGGAATTTAGGCTGGTCACAGTGGTGCCAACTGTAACCACAAAGACTTGGGACACTGAGGCAATAGAATTGCAAGTTTAAGGCAGGAGGCAGCCTGTGTAGTTTAGCGAGACTCTGTCTCAAGGTAAAAAATAAAAAGAAGCTGGGGTGGCCCCCAGTGGCAGAGCACTTGCAAAGTATGTGTATAGCCCTGAGTTCAAGCCCTTACTAAAAAGAAAAAAATTATAATTTATTTTGAACTTGAAAAAGTGCCACAAAACAGTATGAGAGATAGTATATATAGAACACAGTTTATTCAGAGTGTTTTTCTATGCATAAATTGTGGTTCTGCATCTCTCAAAGATTGAAATTACCTAGCAACCCACTCCTGAAACAATCCCTACCTAAATAATTGGCCATTGAAAACCCTATGGATTGCAGAGAAGCACTGACGTAGTGGAGGACATGGTACAGTGTCAGGTAGTGTTTTGTTCTGTTGTATATAGGGTCAACATGAGTTTAACCTAAATTGGCAGCACCTAACAACAACAACAACAATAAAAGAAGGACTCTGATCAATTAATCTATTTATAATTATTTTCCACTTTATATACTTTTTGTAATGAATATGTATTAATTTTTATTATCAGAATTAGAGAAAATGGAATTGGAAATAAATCTACTATATATACCTGGCCTGCAGCTGTAGCCCTGTGGCATCCAATCCCGGCAGATCTTGGAAGCTAAGCAGGGTCGGGCCTGGTTAGTACCTGGATGGGAGACTGCCTGGGAACACCAGAAGCTGTAGGCTTGGGAGAAGGACCTGGCAACCTCCTCCCAAAAATCAATCTGCCATTGAAAACCCTATGAACGGCAGAGAAGCACTGACAATAGAGTTTCCCCTGCTGTACAGAGGGTAGCTATGAGTCGGATACCGACTCGACAGCACCTAACAACAACAACTAACATATATACCTGATTTGTATATATATGTGTGTGTGTATTTGTTTCCATTACACTGAATACTGTACTCCCCCAAAACTAATTTATTGCTAATGCTTATTGTATACAGAAAAATTGTTAAGAAAATCTACTCAGACTGGTTCATCTCATTGGACAAATGTTTCATATAACTTCCCCCAAACTATCTTTGTTTTCTATATTACTTTATATTCTGTTTGAGTATTGGTGGAAAATGTGAGCAGAGGTCAAGTGGCAAATTAATTATTGCAACTTCTAATACAAGTCAGAATTGATAGCACTTAAATAGGTTATGGAATAAAGAAACTAAATATTAATTTTTAAAGTCATTGACATTAATTCTCAATGGAAATTTTCAGCATCATTTTAGGATGAGAAATGCCAAATATTGAAACTGAAGAAGACACTAGAAGATGGAGAAACCTCTCTTGCTCGTGGATTGGAAAAACTTACTATTGTGAAAATGACGATACTACCAAAAAATGATCTACAGATTCACTGTAATCCCTATCAAAATTCCAGTGCTATACTTCACAGAAATAGTAAAGAAAAATCCTAAAATTCATATGGAAGCACAGAAGACCTCACAAACAATCATAAACAGCAAGAGCAATGCAGGAGGCATGATAACACCAGACTTCAAACTATGTTAGAGGGCCACAGAAACAAAAACAGCATGGTATGCCACAAAAACAGGCATGAAGATCAATAGAATAGAAGACTCCGAAATAAACCCATGCAGCTACAGTCATTTAATCTTCAACAAAGTTGTGAAAAACATACATTGGACTAAAGATGGTCTGTTCCACAAATGGTGCTGGGGAAAGTAGATATCCATATGTAGAAGAATGTCAGTAGACTCTTTATCTCTCACTCTGTACAAAAATCAATTGAAAATGTATCAGAGATCTCAATGTAAAGCCATAAGTTTTTGAATGTACTAGAAGCAGATGTAGGGAACTCACTTCAACATAAAAGCATCGGCAAGTTCTTTCTTAACAAGATTCCTCTACCTTAGGAAATAGCACCAAGAATAGACAAATGGGATTGCATGAAATTAAGGAGTTTTTGCACAGCAAAGGAAACATTTAATAAAAGGAGAGCCTACATGTGACAGAGGATTAATATCTAGAACACACAAGGAACTTAAAAATTGAACAGAAAAGTAACAAATAATCCATCAATAAGTGGGCAAAGGAATTGAACAGGCAGCTCTCAAAAGAAGAAATACAAATGGCCAATAAATATATGAAAAAATGCTAATCATCCTTAGCCATCAGAGAAATGCAAATGAAAACTATACTGAGATTCTATTTCACCCCAGTCAGAATGGCTAGCATCAATAAAACAAATGACATCAAATGCAGGCAAGAATGCAGAGAGAAAGGAAAACTAAAAATATAACTACCATATGATCCAGCTATACAACTCCTTGGTATCTAAGTCATCATACCACAGAGACACCTACACTTCCATGTTTATGGCAGCACTGTTCACAATTGCAAGGATATGGAATCAGCCCAGATGTTCAGCAACAGATGATTGCATGAAAAATGTGGTATGGATATACAATGGGATATTATTCAACAGAAATAAAGGATGAAATTATGTCATTTGCAGCAAAATGATTGGAATTAGAGATCATTATTTTAAGCAAAACAATCTACACTCAAAAAGAGAAATACTACATGTTTTCACTCACATGAAGAAAGTATATCTACCTTAAAGGAAAAAAATTCTATCAACTATCTGTCTATATATCTACCTATAATTGTATATAGCTTAAGTTTGGAAAACAAGGGGATCCATCTGGAAGAGTGAAGGGATGAATAGGAGGGAGAGAGAAATGGGACAAGTGAGAGGGGAGCAGGAGCAGCACAGGGGGGTAAAAAAAGGAGAGAATCAGTGCAAAATACAGTATGCAGTGGTGTGAAGATCTCATAATGAAACTCACTCTCACTATACAGTATGCAATAAAAAACTGTTAAATATGTACAATTATCATTATATGTAATCAAATTAAAAACATGTTAAGAGAGATGGAATTGTTAACCATCTTGATTTGATAATTGCATACTCTTTATATGAAGTGAATTATCACTCTGTACCCCATAAATATGTACAATCAAAATACTAATTTAAAAAATATAATGACCTTTTAAGGCTGAAATCTAGAAGAATAAATCAGAATATCTTCATATACTGCTTAATGATGCCTTTGTATTTTCAATTATCAGCAAACCCATTCCATTAAAGTCTTGGATTAAATGTTATTGTGGAAAGAATAAACAGTTTTTTTCTTAGTTTTGATTATTTACAAGGAATAATGTTTAATAGTAAATATCACAAATTTAAATTTTAGGTTAAATGCATGCCAGATCTCATTCAGGATTCACAAAAGCACTTCTTAAGTTAAAGTCACCAATTATTAACTAAAATGGAATTACCATTTTGATTTATGCCTCTTAAATGCACTAGTGTCTTTTTAGCAGTTTAGAATTTAATATTTTAAGTTTTATAAAAATTATTTTCAAAGAATGCATTTTTAAAATTACCCTGCCACAGTGATATTTCTAAAATGTTGTCTCCTTCAAAGTGCTTTATTTAAAAATTTCCATTGAACTGTGGAAATTGTATAAATTTAAAATAAAGATGCATTGAATAATGGACATAAATAAATACAAATATTGTTGTTGTTGTTAGGTGCCCTTGAATCATGTCCAACTCGTAGCAACCCTCATAGGGTTTTCGATGGCTGATTGTTTCAAGATTGTCTCAGAAGTGGATTGCCATGTCCTTCTCTCATTTTCATGATGCTGGGAATGGAACCCGGGACATCAGAGACTGAACAGCATAGCTCTACCAACTGAACTAAATCCCAGCCCAAATATAAATATAGGAAAAAAAATAGATGTCATGCCTTTCTTTATATCTGAACTTTATTAACATATGCAAATTATCAATATATAACTTTAAAATAATTTGAAAATTAAAGGTACATATGTTCTGGACCAATAAGTGTAAATGTATCAACATTTATTTTCAATTTCACTCTTTTACATTTCTGATGCCATAAACCACAGGTCATCATAAAATACTCAAATACCATAGCATGAAATGTCATTATAATATAATAATTCCAGACTGAATTAATAAGTACAGGGCCAGTTTAGGGTCAACATAGCCTTGAAGATATTTTTTGAATAAAGTATTTCTTAAAGGGAATTAGTTCAAAATAAATTTTTACTTTTAAGTATATGGGTTAATTATTCTATTAAATATCTCATGAACTATGAATACTTTGATAGTTCCTATAATTTCACATTGTACCTTTAAATTTCTAAAGCTCTTGATAATTACAAATGCTCTTATCTTAGGAGCTTTGATAAAGTTCAGAATCAAAAATTCCTACGTGTACATGAGATTTTTGGGAGATAATGTAAAGAAAGCCTAACATGGCTTTATCTTGATATGACTTATTTCATATAAATAAATTTGTCACGTCTGTTTTAACACTTTTTCTTGGGGAAGCTATGCAAGGAAATATAATTGTACATAGATTAACAGTTATATGAAGTGTTTTATTTCAGAGATATGTCATAGAGGAAGACTGAAGACCATAGGTGCAATTAATGAATAAACCAGTATAGCAAAATGTACCCTACGGAGAATGATGGAAAAATAATAGAACTTTGAAAGACAGAAATTCCACTAAAACAGATTCACTTCTTGTTACCTTCTCTCTTAACTGAGCAATAAGGTAGGGCTTAATAACTGTGAACCATAGGTTTTTGAGAAGAACTGAGCATGCTTGTTAAGGGCCATAGAGTCTGTGGAGACAGGAACATCTCAAAGACTAGTCAGCAGGGCTTCATAAAACAGATTGATATAATGACATTTCCTGTCTGCCTGGCACATTTATTCCTGTCTACAACCCACCTTCTAGTAATTATGAGTGGGCACAGGACATGGTTTGACCTAATCATGGTCACAATCATTGTTTATTTGATCCAAATAAGGCCAATTCCCTATGGCATTGATGGAAAAACTTTTTTTTTTCTTTTTTTGAGCTATCTATGCTGGGATGACTGGAGAATTTCCTCTAGGAATAATCTACCCTGCAAGAGAAAGATAAGCCAATTACAGAGGGGGAAGTGAGGTTAAAAGCAGAGAGGAACATAATGATGCACAAGAACTAAATTGCAAACTCTCAAATTCCCAACTTCCTCATGTCCATTTTTTCCTTCCACACACTGTGTCAGTGGATGGATATGTGGACTACAAGTTGTTAATAATTCCAAAACTTATACAATACCTTGGACTGGGGATTGCAAAAACAAGGAAGTTTAAGAAAGGCTGAGTATTTTTGTATTATAAAACTTAATAAATGAAAATAAGGTGATCGCTAACAAGTGAGGAGAGACACATGAAAATGTTCAAGCATCAGCCTTGGTTTGTCCCTGATACCTCACAGTATCTTCATTATCTGAATACTTAAATTTAACATTAGAAAGTATAAGTAAACATATATTTAATATTCTATCTATGTCCAACATACTTATGCTTATAGCACAATTCTTTACCAAAATGGTTTCTCTACTCTTCCTGCTTCTGTGTAGAATATTTCTTTTTAATACAAAACAAAAGGAACTTCTATTTATGGATACATGTAAAATCCAAAAATATTCCTCTACATTTTGATTACAAAAACAGGATATGAGGAGTACAAATTATTTCTAAGAACCACTAAGAAGATTCAGCAAAACCATTGCTCCTGCTACTGTGGGAGAATAGGTAAGTACAAAAGGAAACTAAGAACTGCTTAGCTTCCTCATTCTTGCAGTATTCAGATTCACAGTTCCTAGTGATCACATACTGTAGGAAAGACAGTGAGAGTGATCTACTCCAGAACAGGATATGATGCAATGGGGAGTGAACATTAAAGTCCTGAAAAAATTTTTTAATACTCTAAGTGCTGTGTTGGGATTTGGCTCAGTTGGTAGAGCACTGCGCTGCAGTCTCTGAGGTCCTGAGTTCAATTCCCAGCACCGCAAAAATGGGAGAAGGGCCTGGCAATCCACTCCCAAAGCAATCCCGAAACAGTCAGCCATTAAAAACCCTATGAGGGTCGCTATGAGTCGGATACTGACTCGACGGCACCTAACAACAACAACAACAACAAGTGCTGTACGACTTAGGATGCTATTTCAAGGCCTGCTATTTCACTCTTACAATGTCTGATTTACTCCATGAAAGCAGACACAGTACTCTTATTAGTGGAAGCAAACGTGAAAAGCAAAACAATCTTTTCCAGCAAGTTAGAAAAACTACTAGTGAGAGCCAAATGGTAATAAATAAAATCACCACAATACAGAAGATATCATTATGGCAACAAATGCTCAGCATATTGCCTATTGTTTTCCCTTTTAACACTGATCTACATTTCTTCCAGCTACAGGGCTTGCAGCCATTTACCCTCTACAGTTGTTCTAATTATATCTATCAAATGTGATGCATGTTTAATTGGATTTTAATAGGACTGTAGCTCCTTGTTTAGCAGCAAGTTTAACAGGAGAGTAATTTATTGCTGATAAGGTATGGGGTCTTCCATTCCTCCTACTAAATAAGAATTGAAAATCCATTTGAAAACCCATGTCTTGGGTGAAGTTCCTGTTCTGAAAGCAAATCCCTATAAATCAAAGCGGGTGATTATTTTTCCATGTACAGAGTGAGCTGAGAACAGATATTAAAATGTTTAATAGCCCTGTCTATGAAAAATGTTGCTTAAAATGCTGTCTAAAATTTTCTTCAAGTTAATTAGATACAGGGTGCATGATTTTAATGATAACATTGTAACAACTGGTACATTTCCTGCTTGAGGGAAGTATAAACCTACAACAAATTCTATGAAAATGTGAACAAGCAGGCTCACCAAAAGTTGTAATATTCATCAAAAAAGTAGCATTGACATGTAAAAAGGTGGAGAAATTTTAAACAATAGTTGCAAGGCAATTGAGTCTATTTGCATATGAGGTTTGTTTCCTTCTATTATGTTCTAGAGGGTTTTTAGATATTATCTTTGATGAGACTATGTTAAAAAGTGTTTAACTATATCAATGCAGCATGGTGCTTTATGTGACTGAAACTTAATCATAATCCCTGATCAGACACTTATCTATCTCAAGTGAGTTATTTTCAATTCTGATAGTGATGACAGAGAAATGAGTAGGTGCTAATCATTACATTGTCAGGATAGTTCCTTGCATGTTTAAATGGTGATTTCAGGCATATTTGGAAAAACAGAAATGTTACAGGAAGCAAGAGGTAACAGGGCTTCAAAACTAATGTGCCTTCATTATTGAGAAATATAATTTCTTCCCTTAACACAAATTAATCAGGAATCATCATTTTCATCCTTTTCAAATTCAGGATAATGGAAGATGACTAAAATTAAGTCACATTTATATTTTGATTATAAAGGCTATGAAAGTTTCATTTGAATCATAAGAGCATTATATGTATTTGTTATGAATATCTTGTTTTTCAAATCATTCCACACAATGCATAAAACTATTCTTAAAATATCTCATTAATGTTTACTTATCAACCTTCTATGCTTAATTGTATGGAGAAGGGAAACAATGGCAAATTCAGTCATAAGAATAAAATTATTTATATGATGCAGGTGTAAGGAAACTAAGAAAGACCAGAGTGTCCTTTAAAAAAAAAATAAATTAGGAAGCCGGGCACGGTGGCGCATGCCTGTAATCCCAACGGCTTGGGAGATGGAGGCAGGAGGATTGCAAGTTTGAGACCAGAGGCAGTCTGCGTAACTTGGTGAGACCCTGTCTCAAAAAGTAAAAACAAAAAAAAGGGGATTGGGGATGCAGCCCAGTGGTCCAGCACTGGCAAAGCATGCAGGTGTGAGGCCCTGAGTTCAACCCCCAGTACTGCAAAAAGAAAAAATAAATAAATAAATTAGCTGGGCATGGTGGCACACATTTGTTATCCCAGTGATTTGGGAGGTAGAGGCAGGAGGATCACAAATTTAAGGCCAGAGGCAGGCTGTGTAACTTAGTGAGACCCTGACTTAAAATAAATAGTGAAAAATGGGCTGGGGATGCAGCTCTGTTGTACAGCACTTGCAAAATCATGTGCAAGGCCCTGGGTTCAACCCTCTAGCACTGGGGAAAAAAAAATAAAAGAAATAAAAAAAGAAATTAAAAAATTTTTTTAAATTATAAAAAAGCCTAGATTATAAAGCGTTAGTATTAGTAAACCCCTTTCTAGTTAGATTTTAATTAAAAGCATAAGAATGCATTTTCTATATATGAACACTTCCCTCTTCCACATTGCTTTTTGAAATCTGTCATTATTTTGAAGCCAGCAAAACATAAGTATCTGACACTCATCTTTGGTCATGGTTTCTATGTCTAGGACACAGCATGAACTAATTGCCACAACCTCCTGTAGTAAGAGTGTAAATCAAGTAGCTATATGACAGGACTTAAAAGGTAACAAATGAATCCAGTTTAGTTAGCCCAGATAATTCTTGAAGAGAAAGAGTATATACATAAAACGTAACTCCACAAGAGAGCATATGAGAATGTCAGACTGCAGGAAACTGATTTTGAGCCAATACCCATATTGTTAATCTTTAAAAAGAAAAATTTTCACTGTGTTGCCATTCACTTTCAGGTATTTATGAATTTCCTATACTCCCAATGTCTCCATTGAAAACGATCTTTCCCCATCTGTTCACCAAGCCCACCAAAACTCACATGCTCTATAGGGTGTATGACATGATAAACATAAGCATAATTTAAGTTAAGAGCATAGGATTTCTGGCTCTGGTTCTGCCACTTGCAAGCTGTGTGATTTTAAATAACTTCTTCGCTATCTCTAAGACTTACTATCCACTGATGCAAGATGAGGACTGTTATAACTGTACCTATCTCAATGTTCCAGCCTGCATCTGGACCAGTGTGGCGTCGGATCCCATCACATCTCAGAAGCTAAGCAGGGTCGCCCTGGGTCAGGACTTGGATGGGAGACCACCTGGGAATACCAGGTGCTGTAGGCTTGGGAGAAGGACCCAGAAACCCACTCCCCAAAAACAAGCAGCCATTGAAATCCTTATGAATAGCAGAGAAGCACTGACAATAGTATTTCACCTATTGTGCATAGGGTCTCTGTGAGTTGGGCACCTACTTGAAGGCACCTAACAACATCTCAGTGCTATTGTGTTAAATGGTACAAAGCATGTAAGGCCCTTAGGACACTGTCTGGCTTATAGTAAGTGGCCAGATGTTGGTCCGTTGGTGGGGGTGCTCATAGTCATGTATCTATAAACCTTTGCTTTCAATTCAACCTGTGAACACCTAACATCTGCAAGGTAACTATGGACTTCCTTGGGCAAAAGCATTATTCCCTTTTGCTGATTGCACTTTGATGCTGACATAGCTTGAAAAATAAAGCAAAGATAAGAATACACTTTTGATACTCAGTGTTTTTTGGAAGCAGTTCTGAGAAGCAGAGTTCAAGGATAACAGTATAGATGTGTTTATTTAGGCTCATGGTTGCTATCAAAGTGGTCTATTATGTACTGTGTTGTATGACCTGATTATTTCATTTACAGTGAGTAATTTTATCAATTATTAATGAGAAACAAGGAGCCTTAGCCTTTTATTTTGGATTTTACCAATTAGTGTATCAAATTTATATGAAAACCTGCAAGATTTAACATAATTCAAAAAGTCAAACTACTGATTTTGTAGTGCTTTGTTTGGCAGTGGCTCCTTGGCTATGATCCTGAAAGCACAGACAACCAAAGCAAAAATAGTCAAGTAGAACCACATCAAACTGAAAAGCTTTTACATAGCTAAGGAAATACAGGAAAGAAGAGTCAATTTATGAGACGAGAGAAATGTTTTCGAGTTATGTATCTGATAAAGGGTTAATTTCTACAATATATAAGGAGCTCCTACAACTCAGTATCAAATCAAAATCAAACCAAACAACAAAAAACAAATAATGTAATAAAGAAGACAAAAATGTGTGCTGTGAAGTCAAATATTCTGAATTTAAAGTTCATCCCACCATTACTGACCATATAATCTTGGGTAAAGTAGTCAATCTTTGTGCACTCAGTTCTCTCATCTTTAAAATGAGGATAATGATTGTATATTCTTTAAACTATTATTGCTTACAAGAGGATGCATTTTTAAATTGCTTAGCATAGTGCTGGGGAATTCTACATGCTTAATAAATGTTTGCTATTACTATTATCCACAGTACAGATAGATTCCACTTGATATGCATCATGCAGTATGCAGGACAAGGAGAGGAAGTGCTTAAGGGAATATAACCAGGTTTAACCTTGGGTAGGCATTTAGCAAGGCCCCCACCAAAAAAAAAAAAAAAAAAAAAAAAAAAAAAAAAAAAAAAAAAAAAAAAAAAAAAAAAAAAAAAAAAAAAAAAAAAAAAAAAAAAAAAAAAAAAAAAAAAAAAAAAAAAAAAAAAAAAAAGAAGAAACATTAAGGATCCAGATCTAAGGACTGACATAAACCAGCCCCATGTGAGATAGGAAAAAATTCAGTGCATCTGAACAAATGAAAGACAGAACAAATAAAACAACAATATAGTTGTGGTGGCAAGAATGTCAGGGAGGTGGAGCCTGGTAGAGCATGCAAAGGGAGAATTTGGCAGTAGCCAAATTAACCTGGGGTTTTAAGGGATATGTAAGATGTTAATCTTCAATGTAAGGACTGTGGGTGGTAACTAACCAGAATTTAGCACAGGCATTACATATTCACAAGTGTGATAAAAAAAAGAAAAAGAAAAGCACTCATGTGCAATAAGAACTAAAGATCCAAAATAAAGCATCTGTAAGATGCTATTGCAGGAATCTAAGTATGAGAATGTTTTAGTTTGTATCAGTTTGTGTTAGTTTGTTGGGATAGAGAGGAATGAATTACAGCATTGATTCTCAATAATACTGGTTATATATTAAGGTCTAGGCTTAAAAATTATTACTTATCTAGTGCCTGGGAACTAAATCAAACTAACTGAGTCAGCATCTCTGGAGATGGAATTCACACAAATACATATTTTAAAGTACTCTCCACATTATTCCAATATTCAGGATATATGGAATTTGAGGATCCCACCATACATTTAACTATAGACACAGGGTATGCAGGTGAGTCTGAGATCTGCGATTCAGAAACAAACATCTGGTTAGGAGCTATGAAACTAGAGAACTTTGCATATAGGTTGTATCTCATATTTTGGGAGTGAGTATAGTCTAGAGACAATTTACAGTGAAAAGACTATCTAAAATTGAATCCCGAGGAATTCTAACACTGAACTTTTCTTTTTCTATGAAGGAAGGGGCTGGAAGGAAAACTAATAATGAACATTGTTGTGTGTTCAAAACTATGGGAACAGATTTCAGAAAAGGAGGTTATGGTCAAATACATTGACTTCTGCCAAGATATACAGTAATACAAATAGTGAATGTGTCTGCATGCGTAACTGGAAAATTCCAGGTGTTGACCAACTAATCCTCTACTTACCTCTTGCCTATATTGAAACAGGAAGATGAAGACGAAGACGAAGACGAAGACGAAGAAGAAGAAGAAGAAGAAGAAGAAGAGAGAACATAAGACTGCCAAAATGTCCTTGAAAATCTGACTTCTCATACTCTTGCTTTTTCTCTTCAATTTAAAGTTGTCTCTTCAATTCCCAGTTTTCCAAGTTTCATTGTTCACATGTTATGCTTAACTGACAGACTGATTCTTTTTTACTAAGAACACAGAAGCAAACAGAAGCCAGTGATTTCATCCTAATTTTTTTCTCAATTGCCTATCTTTATCAGTACTCAAAATCTTCTTGTTACCGTGGAGAAATTCTATATGCTTATCTTAGGTTAACCTCCCCATTTTAAAACAGAACTTTAGTTCATTAAAAACTACTATTATCCAAACCTCTCTCAATCTGACATCACCATTTCCTTCTCTGTCAGACTCATCTGTCCCTTTAATGTTCTTTTGTATATGGATATGCAAATAAATCTTTCATCTGAAAATTACATCCTTTCTTGACCTCAAACTGCCTTTATTCACCTCCCCCATGTTATTTTCTTCCTTAGAACAAAACTTTCAAAAGGAGTTATTTCTGCTAGAACCACTTGCCCAAACTTCCGTTTTATCCCTTTTTGTAATAGAAATGCTGTTTCCCAATTTGTGACACCCTATTAACATTGTTAATTCCAAGGACCTTCTCTTGTATTCCGTTTATATCCTCCTCAACCCATGCCCATCTTAGCCATTTATCTTTGAGTGTATTCTCATAACATTTGTAGCTATTAATTGTGCATGTATATTTAATCCACCTACTGTATATGGCCACATTGTGCTTATCCTTTTTTCTATTATCTTATTAATGTTTATCCATGCTTCTGTTATACTCCCAGGTTTTAATTGAAACCATTATATGGAATTATAGTGTTTTTCCCATCATATTAGTTACCCATGTTCCCAGGGCTGCCTATATAGACCGTCCTCATCTTTCAGATTGTCCTCACGGACAAAACAGTGCTTAGTACTGCATTTTCAAATATCTACTTTTTAGTGTCTCTGAGAATTTACCTGCTACAAAGCCAAGAAATTTACTTTGAGAAAAGACTAACTTACCAATCACTTAACTAACTTACTAATACATTCCTACATGAATGCACACACACATATACAAATTGTAGTACTGCCAAATATTTCTCCAAAATGGAACTCATTTACATTTCCAACATAAATTCATGAAGGATTCCCACATCTATATTATTTTATTACCTTAATTAAAATGTCTTGTGTCTATAGCTGTTCTCTTTTTTCAGTGCTGTAGTTTTTTCTTTTTTGCTTCTTTTTAAATCTTGGCTAATTTTAATGGATCTGAAATATATTTTATTTATATTAACTTTTTTCCATGTCATTCATTTTCCACCCTTCTTTTTATTCTTTTTCCCTCTTGCTTTACTTAATGGGACTTTTGTTGTTACTTCACTGACACTGACAGCCACCATCACATCAAATCCAATAGCTGATATTTATACTTATTTAACTCATAGTTGCATATGACATGATTGCCCCAGACCACTTTCTTAAGATACTTTGCTTGGTTTCTATCACCTTCCTCTCACCTACTGTTCATACACCATATTCCCCTTCTCAGTCTCCCTTTGTGGGTCCTCTATCTTTGCTCTACCTCTAAACTTTAGAGTATTCCTAATAATTTTCCTTAACTGGAACATTATGGTTATTTATAGTCTCTTCATTTGTGATCACATCCTAACAGCTTCATATTCTATCTATAGGGTGATAACTCCTATGTTTATATCTCAAGGTCAGACTTTTCCCTTGAGCAACAGATTCATGTATCATAGTTTTGTTTTTTTTTAATATTTTCATTTTGGTATCTAACAGTCATTTGTAATCTAACTAGGACACTGTAGAACTATTTATTCACCCCACCAATGCCAAACTTGCCTTGTCCTTAGTCTCCCAACTCTTATTTTTTTTTTTCCTGTACTGGGGGTTGAACCCAGAGCCTCCCACTTGTATGCTGTCCAAGTGGTGGATCATTGAGCTGCACGCCCAGCCCTGTTTTTTTTTTTTTTTTTTTTTTTTTTTTTTTTACTTTTTGAGACAACGTCTCACTAAGTTTGCTGACTGCCTCTGGTCTCGAAGTTGTGATCCTCCTGCCTTTGCCTTCCTAGCCGCTGGGATTACAGGCATGTGCCACCGCATCTGGCTATCTCCCAACTCTATTAACAGCACTATCATTCACATAATTTCTTTCAAAGACTTTCTTGATTGTTGTCAGTCTTGGAGATACTTTGCTCTTGCTTCAGGGGCATTAGGTGTAGTGTTTTCATTTCTAGAACATTGTTCAAACAGATTCCTTGAACTCATTTCTCACTATATAAACTTGTTTAAATATTACTTTTTCAGAAAGGCCTTCTCAGACAGGGAAGTAGTTCCATTCTCAAATATGATCTGAATATTTAAGCAGCCTTATAAGTTTTATAACATTTTGCACCCATTTAAGTGAAATCATTTGCTGGTTTATTTCTTTATTTTCTATCTCCGCCATTAAAATGCCAACATAATGATGATGAGGGCTTTGTTGGTGTAGTGCAACACTCTGGGCTCATTACCTGGAGTAGTTCAAATAGATCAGAGTTTGCATATGTTTGTTGAAAGGCTACAGGTGTGGATATAGGGATAGACAGAAAATTACAAGGATATGGGAGAGCTGAGTGTGTGTTAGCTTTAATAGCAATAAATCGGGAAAGAGAAAGTGCAAAAGATACACACACATGCATGTGCACAAGCACATGCACATGCCACACACACACACACACACACACACACACACACACACAGCAAAAAAGAGCAAGACAAGAGCAAGAGGGAGCATGAAAGCCTGCAGGCAAGTGAGACAGAAGCATATTAGAACCCTGACTGAATAACCTACTGTTGTGTGTGGAACTGTTCACAGAGGATGTGAGTACCTCTAGTATGGATGGCAGATACCGAAGTAGGAGATGAGCATGCCTGCCAGATACTTGTAATGTACCTGGTAGATTTAATGCCTGATACTGATAGGCAAAAAAATTGAAAATCATAGAGAACATAGGAGTGTAATTATATTAAATATGTATCTATAAGCATATCATGTGCTTGTTCTCATAAGATCTTTAGAGTGTGGGTCATATTATGGAAACATAAATGTGCAATTTTGTCTTGTAAACAAGTCAAAATGTTATTGTTAATTTGAAAGAAGATTGAAAGCAATAATTTTTGAAAAGTAACATGCAGAGTTCAGAGTCATAAGTTTTAGATATGTTGGCACCCTTGACAACTGACTCTGGCTTATCCATGTAGTGCTCCATGTCTGAATGAGTAGGAACAGTGATGTCAGGGCTGACTCTGAGGATGATTGAGATGATATTGTTGTTGTTGTTAGGTGCCATTGAGTTGAGTCCTACTCACAGCGACCCTCATAGGGTTTTCAATGGCTGTTTCAGGATTGCCTTGGGAGTGGGTTGCCACGTCCTTCTCCCATTTTGCAGTGCTGGAATTGAACTCATCGACTGCAGAGCAGCACTCTACCAACTGAGCAAAATCCCAGCCCTGAGATAATATATACAACTGTTATTCATCCCTCACTTTCTTACCAGTGCTTAACTCTGAATTATTTTTTGAGCATTACTGCATATTCTAAACAATAATACCATTGAAAAATGATTCTCTCTGCATAAAATGATAGCATAAGAAAACAGTTGGAAGTAATTATATAGGATTTTTGAGGGATTTAGGTATGTGCTTCTCAGTGATCTTGAGGAGTCTATTCAGTAATAAGGCCAGATGCTATTTTGAAAAGGTATCATCATGTCATACAGTAATGATTTATTGTTGTTCAAATATTGTCATGTTAAGTGTGTATACTTAATAGATAATATTGGACTTGTTGTCAAGTATGCTTGATCTCTTAGTTAAAACGCATTTTTCAGAGAATTTTATATAAAGCAGATAGTTTCACCAAACCACATTTTTTATGCAGATAGAGTTAATAACATTGATGATGTCAATAATGATTTGAATGTCTTCATATTCTTTGATAATAAAGTAGCTCATTTAAAGTATGTATCACACTCTTAGATGCCACTTTAATAATTTGAAAGTGATGATAACTTGTGTTTTGGGTTATATCACATGAGCTTGTGATTCAAATGAAAAGCCAAATTACATGAGGGTTTTTGAACTTTTGATTTAAGTGTGTTTCAGGAAAGTAAGCATTTAGGTGACTTTAGGATCAAATGTTTAGCTTGCTATACTGGGTCCAACTACTAGTAACTGACTTTAGACACCTTATTCAAACCTTTTAAATCCCAAGTTTCATCATTTTAAAAATAAATATAGGTACAATTATAATAGTCACCCCCCTGTTATGTGTGAGAATAAAAGGACTGTGTATATAAAGTATGTAAAACAGCTAACACTTAAGTTATTTAATAGAAGTTAATTTTTTGAAGTTATTATTTTATTAATAACTCGAGTTGCTTTTCTGTGAAAGATATACAGAAACCAACACTTTTAAAACAATCAGTTACATGCATTGCCTATGTAGCCATTGCACTAAACAACTTGTTTTCATTCTGCTTATGTGTCTGTCTTCTTCATCGGCCCTGAGTTCCTTAAGCTAATTGAATTTGTTTCTTGTCAGTGTTGCCAGTGCCCAGCATATTGTTGGAACAAGATGGTCCTGCATTCCATATTGGTTGAATAAATTGGATGACTCACTTTTATATAACATGACATTATCTAAGAAAACTTATTTTAAAGCTCTATAAAAAATCTACTTGGTAGGGCAGCAATTTAAATGATTTTCTTATTTACAGGAATCTATGTTTTCATAAAATATACCTGTCTGTTAAATTCTTCCATGGTTCAGACCACTGTAAGAAGTAGATGAATAGTAGGGTAATTGAAATTCACTTCCTTATATAATTTGTGTACAGACTAAAGTGGAGAAAAATTGCAGGCATTATATCATCTCATGATACATATCTATTGACCTTTGGAAATCCCCCTTTAAAATAGTGAAAGACTTACAAGAATAAATCTTACAAACAATTGAAAGCTCATCAGAAAGACTAGATCATGTAGAAACTAAATATTCTACTAACATTTCCTAAAGCTGAGTTTATCTCCTTCTGTAGCCAAGACATGGTATACTATTCTTCAAGTTTTATTTTTTTCTGACATGATGCATGGTTAATTTCATTTTGAAAATTGATTAAGCTACCTGATTGATTGCAGTGATTGCTTTTCTTGTCTTGAGCAAGGAAATAGCATTTGTAATTCTTATTAAAAGTTGATTAGTATTTAATACTGTTAGTCTTGTTGAATGTTGCATAATAAATTTTAAAACTGAAACCTGCATGGCCAATTACTAAATATAAATACAAAGTAAATCACATCTTTCTGGTATAAAAAATTCAAAGGTATAATCTTCAATGTTAAAGCAAAACCAAAAAAAAATAAAACTCACTAAATTCAGTTATTCTGCAGTGTTAAAGGTTTTGTCATATTACTGGGGGTATGTTTACGATTTTAAACTAGTAAAGAATACAATCTGCTTTGTCTGTAATGTGTTTAAAATCTGTATGACATAAAGCTGTACAGCTATTCAATTGGTTTCATTTTCCTAACAATTAGATCTGTAATTAAGGAACACTTTAAGTTAAGATGTGTACATGTTCTGTGCACATACCTAAACTACATACTCATATTCTTGTAATGCTTTGATGGAAATATACAACTGTGTTTTGAAATGAGTTCCTAGGAAATGGAATCCAAATTGCTGAAATAGATTATACAAAATGTTACCATCCTTGAAAGAACAGTTATTTTCTCCACCTATTGGACAGTTCTCAGGAAAAATAAGATCTCATACCTGCTGAATGAAAGGGCTTTTAGAGAGTGTGGCATGAAATACAGAGCCTTGTGGTCTTAAGAATGGTTGTTGTTTTGTGGCTTCTGGTGCTATGGTAGCCTCTGTATCCAGAAGATCAGGGCATTATTCCTTCCTGCCATGCTTAGGGGTAATTGCCTTATGACCACTGGGGAAGACTCATACCGCATACATTTAACTTTCACATAGATGAAATTTTTAAAAAGTGACACAGAGTATAGTGGAGTCTGGGAGAAATGTTCTCTTTAAGTTTTATGCAGTGGCTGCCTGATCCACCCACCTGGAATCTCACAGCCCATTGTGCATAAAGCATATCACTTTGTTGACAGCAGACAATTGAGATTAGTGGGAGTGACATGCACATGTGGAGGAGTGCTGAGTAGGCAGAAAAAAAAATGAGAAAAAGGGAAATGAAATGACCTCCTAGCAGCAGAAGAACATGAGTCAATCAGTGATGGAAATCAATGAGCTTGAAAGGAACTAGCAGGGAAAATCAATGGGGGGGCACGGATAATGCACTGACCAATGAACTTTGTCCCTTTTTGTATTCTTGTCTAACTGTAGCAATCTAAATATCCAAGTACATCTCTTGCAGGTCATTTTAGCCACTCTGTCCCAATTTACAGTCTCAGTCACCTCTGCTCCCATGCTACTATTGGCCAGACCCTCCACACAAATCTAAAGTATCCAAAGACATTTCAATATCATTCCCTCTTACCTCATGGGAAAGCAACCAGGAATAAGACTTTGTCTAACATCCTATCAAAAACCTTGCAGGCAGAGATTTGCATGCAAAGTTTGTATTGAATTTCCAGGGCCTACATCAGTTTCATTTTTGCTATTAAGTTGTGTCTCCGTGTCAATTAAACTCTAAACCTTAATTATCATGGACATTGTGTGGACAGTTAAACAACTATAGAATGTCAAACAATGTGCTAGAACCTGTCTTGTGTAGTAGTACACTGAAGTTTCTGAGTTACATATCAGTATCCATTTAAGCAAATGTTATCAAGAGAAAAGCATCATTTTGCTGCAAGCATTGTGAAGTTAATTGACCATTTAATAACAAAGCTTGAGGGTTTATGATTGTAAACCTGGGGCATAATGAACAATACAAGGAAAAGTGGAATGTCACAAATTCAGCAAATGACCTTGGAGTTAAATTCTGAAGTTTTAGGATTGCTTCGCCTTGTACTAAGTGGCCTTTCACAATGGTATTCTCTTTCTGTGCTTTTGCTTCCTAACACAAATCACAGTTGCTGCTGTTTCCCAAGGTTCTTTGGAGACTATAATAAGAAACTGCCTGCAACCTTAGCCCTGTGGCATCCAAAGATCTTGGAAGCTAAGCAGGGTCGGGCCTGGTTAGTACCAGGATGGGAGACTGCCTGCCTGGGAACACCAGGTGCTGTAGGCTTGGGAGACACCCAGTAACCTGCTCCCCCCAATCAATCTGCCATTGAAAAAGCTATGAACAGCAGAGAAGCATTGACAATAGTGTTTCCCGTGTTGTATGTAGGGTCACTATGAGTCGCATACTGACTCAATGGCACCTAGCAACAACATAAGAAGAAAAGTTTCATAAAAAGTATTTCAATACCTATTAATTTTATGATAAAATATAAGGTACCATGATGGAAAATAACAACAATCTGTACATACAGCTAATAGGAGAACAGAGATATTATTTTCTTTCCCAAGCCTCAAAATTAAATAAAACAAATTTATGGGTACACTCAATACTCTTCCTACTTGCGCCAAGGAAATCTTTGTGATTCTAGATGAGTTCTTTTCCTCTTACCTATTAGCAACAGTGGTTTTGTTCCTGATTGATAATACTGTGGTTATTGATTAGTATTTCAGCTCTGCCAAACTTCAGCTTGCTTTTGTTAAGTTTCTAGTCTGTTTTCTAGGTTCATTGTCCAAGTAGTTTGTATATATCTGGATGATGTGGCTATACCTCAGGCTTCCTTGTAACCCCATCAATCATAGCCAAGTGGCTCATTTTAGACTAAAGACTTAAAATATTGCTTTTTTTTTAAAGTGTTATTAATGAATTTCCTAACTGCCATATTTGTTAGTAATAATGTATAACATTGTAATTTTTAATCTTTAACAAATCCTATAAGTTTTTTTGTATTATTTTTAGAAAATCTTGGTGCAGAGAGTAAAAGAAAATTGTCCTAGATTGCAAGACTTCTTAAAGCAGGGACTAGAGCCGTTCAGCTTCTTTCTGCAGCCTTTTCCTACTTGCGCCAAGGAAATCTTAAATATAGAGTTCCTATTGCAATAAAGGTTTCTTTTGATGAGGCTTTTTTAGGAGTCCTTCCTCCTGCAGGCTGGGGAGCCTTCTGTTCAGTCTGAGTTTCTTTCTTTAGAGAAGGGGACCCTCTTTTCTCATATTGTTGGTAGAGTTCATTTTTTCCTTGATTCCAGCTATGGATATGTTCTCTCAGAAGGAATTTTATTGCTCTAATTGATTTTCAAACTGTAGTGGCTTTTGCTTATTAGGTGGTAGAATATGTTTTTCCCCCAAAATACTATCGTACAAGGAATTTCAAATTATACTAGTGTGCAACTCATCAGTTTACAATGGTGGGGTAAAGAGCTAAGAGTCATGCCTCTCTCCAAGTTTTGGAATCCAACTCATTTTGTTACTAAAGATTTGCAGGGAGTGCAGAGAGGCAGGTCAAGATCATGAATCCAGGAATCTGGCAAGAAAACCCTGTTCCTTGTATTCAACATTTAAGTAAATTTATACACGATACAGAAGTTATAATGGAGAGTATGTTGTTGTTGTTGTTGGGTGCTGTCCAGAGTATAGAATAGATTTATTAAAGATAGTACACCATTAAGAAATAATTACAGAGAAGATGAGGCACCTGGAGAATCTTATGTAAACCTGCAAAGGAACTTAAAACAAACTGGGTTCCCTGGATGAATGTGCATAAGGATATTTCTATTTCCCAGACAAAGTTAAAGTCAGAGAAGACAGAGCTAAGCAGGCTTCTACAGAGAAAAGTACCTTAGATGAGAAGATGCAGCCCGAGAAAAGGGACAGGTGTGCATGTGGTTGCCAGAGAAGAGCAAAGGGTAAATGGAGAGGAGGGAAAAAGAAGGAAAAGGAACCTAGTTTTATTCAAACTAGGGCACACTAAGTGTGACATCCTTCCTGGGCGCCCATCTCTGGGCACCCAGTGTGACATAGGCCTAGAGCCTTTGTTTTGTAAATGGTCCAATGGCTTGGGTGAGATGTGGGACCCATTTGAAAAAGTCCTTCCAATGTCCTCAGAGATGCAATTGACTTCTTTGTCATGGCAAAAAGCAGGAGCCATTTCAATCCACTTTTCCTGCATATCACCTGCTAATGCCTAAATAATTTGACTATCAATTTGCCCATTGGGTTCCAGCATTCTGCAAGCCACTGACTTCTGGGAATTCAAAGTCTATATATAATTTTTTCTGTTAAATGTGACCATAAAAAAAGTTTTCATTTTCACTCTATTGTAAAATTTAGAGGGCAAATGGAACTAATCAGAAGTCCAAACCTGTTACTTTTCTCTTTTTGTAAGGATAGTTTGGTATGTACTTTTATTAATCATAATTTGGTTCTTATTCAAGATATGGTTTAATGCATAAAGTATCAATTCATACTTCTGATATAAGTAGGTTCAAATATATTACTTGCTATATTTATGATTCAGAAAAGCTCTTTCCTCAGATTAGTAGGGTTTTTTTCTCATGAAAGTTAGTAAGACAATTCATCTGTAAAATGCCCAGCACAACTAGTGACCATGTGTAGTAGGTATGCAAAGTAGTTAATCATATTTTCTGTAATAATATACTGTTCGAGAGAAGAGAATCCGTTTTATAAAAGTATGGATATTGTTCATGCAAAAAAAGCCCTTTCAGTTATATTAGCTCTACAGAGTTTGTATTCATTTACCTCTTAATTCAATCTCCATTTCTAACCTGGATCCTAGAACATGCAGCAAAGAAACAATGCAAGCAAAAGCAGAAGGAAATTGTACCCTCATGAAGATAACAATCAAGTGAAGGGAAGGGTGATGGATAAATAATCACACAAATAAAGGTAAAATTACAATCGAGACTGTGCTCTAAGGTCAAAAGAAATTGCTTGAGGAAATGAACAATGTTCAGCTCAGAACAATGAGTAGAAAATAACTACTCAGGGGGAAAGAAATTGTAGGTGCACGGAGATAAATAAGGCACATTAAAGAAAGTGCAAAAGAGTATAAGGATATAAGCTTTCTAGGTAAATGATCAACTGAACAGGTATCCCAATCAGGACAAAATAACAAGCAGCAAATTAACTTGGAGTCCTGGAAATGGTAACATCAGGCGAGTAAAGCAATAGAAGACTGTATGGTATATGTAGTCTGTTGCCTTAGGAAAACATATAGTAACTAGTTATTAGAGCAAAAGCATTTCAAAGATATTATTCTGTGCCTTAGTCATAATGAGGACAAATGTGTAAAAGATGATAGGATACCTGTCAGATAGAACGAGAATGGGTGTTGAAAAGGGAGTGCCTGAAGATAGAATGGCGATTACTGACCCCGGGCTGTTGATCAGAGTCAGAGAAGACAGAGAAGGAAAGAATAACTGCGAATATCAGAGTTGGGCACTGACAGAACACAAGTTCTTGGTTAATTGGAACTATACTTTTGGGGAACTATACAATTGCTGCTAAAATATGATTGTATTTATTCAATTGTGAATACTTTTCTAAACTAAGACACTTTAGTTTTAGTTTTTAATAGGATTTGGGTATTAGTTGGGTGTGAGAATGAAAAAAAAAAGCTTTGTCTTTCTTATCTCTCTTCTGGGTTGAATATGAATATATTGACAAAATAGAAAAAATATTAGTAGGTAAAAAGTTTAAAATTGGAGAAAAAAACAGATAATGGTCTGAGGTAGAAGAGTGTCCTTTTAATGTTAAAAGAATGAAAGACTTTTACTTATAATACAATATTAGCAGATAATATGTAAAATATAAAATTTTATATGTGCTTTTGAAATTATCTATGGAAATATATTTGAATAAACAAGAAATATTGCCAAAACTTTCTTTTTCGTGGTGAAAATAAACCCACACATTCAGAAGTACATGTACACATAGAGAGGCATGTAACTTTTCTATTTTATAATCTTCAACATTTTCTAAAATTGGCAGATAATGCTTTTATACAAGGAAAAGAGTAATAGAAATAACAGAAAAAGATTAAGAGCATACAAAAATTGATCAAATAGAGGAAGTAACACCATTCAGAAATACAAAAATATTTTATTAATTTGATATTTTTACTAAAATTTCATTAAGCGACTGTTCTAGAAAAGGCAGATATATATTCATGATAACTTCAGAATGTCCAAATTAATTCAAAGAGACAATGACATCTGTGGGGAAGGTATTGAAATATTGTATGGTTAGAATTGTTGGTGTTAGGTGCCATGGAGTCGAGTCCGACTCATAGCGACCCTATGTACAGCAGATCGAAACACTTGCTGATTCTGTGCCAGGCAAACCATCTTATTGATGTTTAAGCCCATTGTTGCAAATACTGTGTTAATCCATCTGGTGGAGGGCTTTCCTCTTTTGCGTTGACCTGCCACTCTTCCAAACATGATGTCCTTCTCCAGGGATTGATCTCTCCTGACTACATGTCCAAAATATGTACGATGCAGTCTGGCCATGCTTGCTTCCAAGGAGCACTCTGGTTGTACTTCTTCTAGGACAGATTTGTTGGTTCTTTTGGCAGCCCATGGTATATTCAATAGATGTCTCCAGCACCACAATTCAAAAACATCAATTGTTTTTCTGTCTCTTTTGTTCAACGTCCAGCTATCACAACCATATGATGCGACAGAAAATACCATGGCATGAGTCAGACGCACCTTCATCTTCAATGTGACATCTTGCTTTTCAATACTCTAAAGAGATCTTTTGCCACAGCTTTTCCTAGAGCAATGTGTCTTTTGATTTCTTGACTGCTGTTTCCACGGGTGTTGATTATAGAGCCAAGCAAAGCAAAATTTGGACAACCTCAATGTTTTCTCCATTTATTGTGAAGTTGCGTGCTGACCCAGTTGTAAGGATTTTTGTTTTGTTCATGTTTAGTCCCAACCCAT
>VMDO01026707.1:0-26328 GCA_007922755.1 Pedetes capensis | reverse complement strand
GCTGCACAATTCAGACTTTGTTGTTTCGTCTGCCTCTGCTACTTTAGTCTTACTTGAACTCAAGTATTAGCAATGTTTTCTAATGCTCTTTATTTTGAAATTATAGTAATTTATTCCTATAGGCCCCAATCTGATCCTTTTCCTAGAAGCTCTATTTTAATGAATTAATGAATTATTTAATGAATTTATTTAATTTAATAAATTTATTTAATGAATTATTTAATGAATTAATTAATATTTTTTTTGGTAGTAGGGCTTGCACACAGGGCCTCAAAGTATGCAAGCACTGTACCAGGCAAGCAGTGTATTACTGAGCTACCCCTCCAGCTCTCTTATTGTTTTTCTGTTACTACCATAACAAATTGGGGCTGAGATTTAGCTCAGTTGGTAGAACACTGCTCTGCAGTCTCTGATGTACTGGGTTTTATTCCCAGCACTGCAAAAATGGGAGAAGGATGTGGCAATCCACTCCCAAGGCAATCCCAAAACAATCGCCATTGAAAACCCTATGAGGGTTGCTATGAGTCGGACACAACTCAATGGCACCTAACAACAACAACAACCATAACAAATTTCCAGAAACTTGGCGGATTAAGCAATATAAAAATATTATTTTAGAGCTGGGCGTGATGGCACACACCTGTAATCCCAGCGGCTCGGGAGGCGGAGGCAGGAGGATCATAAGTTCGAGACCAGAGGCAGTCTGTGTAACTTAACGAAACCCTGTCTCAAATAAAGTAAAAAAGTGGGCTGAGGGCGCAGCTCAGTGGCCCAGCACTTGCAGAGCATGCAGGCGCAAGGCCCTGGGTTCAACCCCCAGTACCACCAAAAAAAAAAAAAAAAAAAAAAATTATTTTACAATCCTATAGGTTGGAAGTGCAATGTGGACCTAACTGGGCTAAATTAAAGTGTGGACAGAACTGTAAACCTTTCTGGAAGCTCTGGTGGAATCTATTTCCTTACCTTTTGCAACCTCTAAGAGCTGCCTGATTCTGTGGCTTGTGGCCACCTTCTTCCATCTTCAAATTCCATCTTACATTGCATCTCTCTGATTCTGTGCAGGCTTGAAAGGTGCTCCCTTCTTAAGGGACATGTATGATTAAAATGGGTCCAACTGGATTATCCAGGATAACCTTGCCATCTCTGTCCTTAGGTGTAATCACATCTGCAAAACCTATTTTGCCATGTAAGATAACATATTCACAGGTTCCAAAGCTTAGGGTATGGACATCTTTGGGGGCCATTAGTCTGACTACCACAGATTCATACAAAAAACTTACAAGTATAATCCTTGGTTGAGAGGAAATCTAGTATTATACCTTTATTTATTTATTTATTTATTTATTTGTGGTACTGGGAGTTGAACCCAGGGCCTCGTGCTTGCATGCTCTGCAAGTGCTGGACCGCTGAGCTGCAGCCCTGGCCCATTTTTAAGCTTTTTTTTTTGAGACAGAGTCTCGCTAAGTTATGCAGACTGCCTCTGGTCTCGAACTTGGGATCCTCCTGCCTCTGCCTTCCAAGCTGCTGTGATTACAGGCATGCGCCTCCATACCTGGCCCTCTAGTATTATAGTTAATTTTGGTTAAAAGTGGTCAAGAAATTAAGGAACCTTTTTTTATAACCTTTATAGAAAACAGTTTCACAGAATATACCAAGAACTTAGAAATAGTTCACTTTATTTCTAGAAATTTATTCCATGGAAACCAGAAATGCAAGCTAAGCATAGTGGTGCATACCTGTAATCCTAGCACTCAGGAGAGAGAGGCAAGAGGATCAAGATTTTGAGGCCAGCCTGGGCTACATAATGTGTTCTAGGCCAGCCTGGGCTACACAGCAAGAAACAAAAAACAAAAAACAAAATAAAAATAAAATAAAATAAAAAAACAAAAAACAAAATAAAAAAATAATAAAATAAAAAATTCAGAAATGCAGAAAAGGTGATTATAGTGATATTTATAAAATTAAAAAATTGAGAATTCCATTAAAAATTTACTAATAATATATTGACCAGGTACAAGACAGAATATATAGTCATAAAACCTATATTAACAAAAATCTTCTATTACCTTAGAAAAGAACAAAAGGTTAAAAGTGGTTATCTCTGGTGGTAAGATGGTGGCCAGTATTAAAATTTGGCACAGCCAGGTGGAGTGGCCCATGCTTGTAATCCCAGTGATTCTGTAGACTGTGGCAGGGGAATTGCCGGTTCAAGGCCAGAATCAACTTATATTTAGCAAGACCCTGACTTACAATAAAAAATTTAAAAATGGGCTGCAGGTGCAGCTCAGTTGTAGAGCACTTGCCTAGGATGTGCAGGACTCTGGGTTCGACCCTCCAGTACAAAAAAAAAAATTGATATTGTAAACTACTCTAAGGGCTGGGTGTGTGGCTCAGTGATAGAGCCCTTGCCTAGCATTCATGAAGCCCTGGGTTCAATCCCCAGCACCGGAAAACACACACACACACACACACACACACACACACACACACACACACACACACCACCAAACAAATCAACTTGGAATTCTTGTTGTTATTGTTCTTTTTTAGACAGAGTCTCACTGTATAGTTTAGGCTGTCCTGGAACTAACTATGTAAATCAGGCTGGCCTCAGAACTTGGGGCAATCCTTCTGCCTCAGCCTGGAATGATTACAGGCATGTGTCATGATGCTTGGTTTTCTTGCTTGGAATTCTTATCTTCTCTCAAGCTTATTCATTTGATTTTATTGTAAAGTGCCCCTCACAGTATATTAAATGTCTCAACTTTCTTACCTTCTCCCTATTCATTGGTTGTTAAGTGTTTTCTGAGTTTTATCAAGGTTAAATATGCAGATCGTATATATAGTCAAACAGACTTACAACCTTTGTTATGAAAAGCTATAGTCACTCAAACTCTTATCTACCCCCAGCTACAATTATATTTCTCAGATGCATACAGTTTCAACCAATTTTATTAACTATTAACCATAATAGAATTGATTCCCTATCTCCAAGTATGCCTGTAGTGATACCACTGTGTTGCCCTATCCTGTCAGATCTCAGAAGCTAAGCAGGGTCAGTCCTGGTTAGTACTTGAATGAGAGACTGCCTGGGAATAGCAGGTGCTGTAGGCTTGGAAGAAGGACCCAGCAACCCACTCCCCCCTCCCAAAATAATCACCCATGGAAAACCCCATGAATAGCAGAGAAGCACTAATAGTACTATCTCACCTGTTTACACAGGGTCACTATGAGTCAGACATCAACTTGACAGTACTTAACAACAACAACAATAACTTCTCTAAGTAGGAGCTGGGGTTTAGATCAGTTAGTAGAGTGCTGCTTTATGCTCTCTGAGGCCCTAGGCTTGATCCCCAGCACCACAAAAACAGGAGAATGATGTGGCAATCCACTCCTGAAGCAATCCTGAAAACAATCAGCTGTTGAAAACCCTTTGAGGGATGGCACCTAACAACAAATAACAAACCTCTCCAAGTAACCTGCTTCTATTGGTACTCCTTCATTTCTCTAAAGTTTTACATACAGGTTTCACTACAGAAAATAAGGATGTTGCTCTTTTATATATACCACCATTACTACCATTTCCTGTTCTACTTCATTCCCACATTTTCCATGTGCTTCCATCCTCCCCAAATATTTTTATAGAGATTTTTGACTTGATCAGACACAGTTTGCCTTATTATGAGTATGTAAACACTTCACAGATAAACTATGTAACAGATTATAAATTTTTATTTCCTAGACATTAAGTTTTAAACCAGGCACCATGTTGCATGCCTGTAATCCCAGTAATTTGGGAGGGTAAGGCAGGAGGACTTGCAGGTTCTAGGCCAGAGGCATCCTGTGCGATTTAGCAAGACCCTTCTCAAAATCAAAAATAAATGGGTTGGGGTTGCTGTTCAGTGGTAGAACACTTGCAAGAAATGTTTGAAGCCCTGGGTTCAACTCCTCCCTCCACCAAAACTATAAAAAAATATATATATATATATTTTTTTTTAATTTTCATTTCCTTGAGATAGTAACCTTTTTTCCCCATTGTATTTAGTTTTCTGTGTCTTTCATGGTTTATCTCAAAATTCTCCCTAAATTATGTAAATGTTCTCAGTATGTTCAAATACATTCAGTTTTGTCTTCCTGAGGAGGTTCCTCTTGCATCTTTATGATCTACAATCTGGACTGGTGATCTCTAGACCTGCTGGATAGCTGTCCTAGGATCTCCCTTTTTCATCATCCCGAGAATTCCTTTCACCATTCTCTTTGGCCAATTACCTGTTCCCCAGATTTCCTGTTGTTATGTTTGAACATGAAATGCTCCACACAGGCTTGTGTATTGAACTCTTGCTCCTCAACAGGTGGTGCTATTTTGGGAGCTTGTGGAAACTTTTGAGGTAGGGCCTGGTTGGAGGAAATAGGTCACTGGGAGCATGGCTTTGAAGGTTATACCTGGTCCAAGGCCCTTCTTCTGTCTGCTTCCTGTCCACCATGAGGTGAGCAGCCTCTGCCTCCACTTGCTCCCACCATATGATGTTCTGCTTCACCACAGGCCCAGAATCAACGGAGCCAAGGACTGAAGACTGAAATCTCTGAAACTGAGCTAACATAAATCTTTCCTCCTTTAAGCTATTTATATTATGTATTTTGTCACAGTAATATAAAAAGCCTGACACACCTGTCTTCCTTTTTTCTTGGTTTATTTTCTTATTTTGGCCAAGAGTCTTATTCTGCTGGCTTTATCAGTAAAGGATACAAAGCAGATAAAATTATTTGCATGTTGTATGCCTGAAAATGTCTAAATGTCTTTACAGGAACTTCCTGTTTATATGATAGACTGGAAACTGACTTAATAGAACTAAGAGAGCTGAAGCCTAGCTGAGACAGGAGGATGGATGCAAATTAGAGGCTATGCTGGTCTAGCCAGTGAGACACTGTCTTGAAGAAGGAGGATGTAGAGGAGGAGGAAGAAGAAGAGAAAGATGAGGGGGAGGGGAGAGGAAGAGGAGGAGGAAGAAAGAAAAGGAAAGAAAAAAGAAAGTTGATTCCTAAATTGACAATAAGAAAAGGAAAAATGAAAATAAAGCAAGGGAAAATAAACAAAACAAACAAGAAATCAGACCTCTGATTTACATTGTGTAACCCCAAAAGACTCAAGAACTGACTGTACTTAAGACTCTGGAAATGAGTTGGGTGCCGTGGCACATGCCTGTAATCCCAGTGACTCAGGGAGGTGGAGGCAGGAGGATCAAAATTTTGAGACTAGAGGCAGCCTGTGTAATTTAGCAAGGCCCTGTCACAAGATAAAAAATTTTAAAAGGGGCTGAGGGTGCAGCTCAGTGGTAGAGCACTTGCAGTGTGAGCAAAGCCTTGATTTCAGCCCCCCACTACCATTAAAAAAAATAAAGATTCTGGAAATGGGGCTAACGATAGAGCTAAGAGAGAAGAATTGCTTGAAAAGTTATTTAAGAAACAAGCACTTGCAGGAAGAAGGGGTAGATATATACTTTTCTTATTCCTACCATTAAATACAACTACATAGCCTGAATTTTATATATATATATATATATATATATATATATATATATATATATATATATAATAAGAATACTCTGAAGAGTGGAGAGAAGGAAGGTTAGCTAGGAACTTTAAGATCCAAGGAATGACAAGAAGTTCTATTGGCTTCCTATATCCTAGAGTAGGTACTAGAGGAGTTACGGTTGTCAGGTGCCGTCAAGTTGGGACGGAATCATGGTGACCCGATGGACAGCAGATGAAACACTACCCAACACTGCCATGCCCAGCACCATTGTCAGTGCTTCTCTGCTATCATAGGTTTTCAATGGCTGATTTTTTTGGAAGTGGGTTGCCAGGTCCATCTCCCAAGCCTATAGCATCTGGTTTTCGCAGGTGGTCTCTCTCCCATCCGAGTACTAACAAGGCCCAACCCTGCTTAGCTTCTGAGATCTGACAGGATTGGAAGCCACAATGGTACAGGTGCAGGCACTAGAGGAGTAGCAACCTGGAAATACTAACAGTTGTAGACAGAAAACAAAAACAAATGAACAAACAAAAACCCAACACCACCACCAACACAACAGACTAAAGACAGAGGAAACCATGAATAAACTCGAAGATAGAAAAATAGAACTACCAAATCTGAAAACCAGAAAGAAAAAAAAAAAGAATGAAAAATAATTGAACAGACCCTCAGGGACATGCTGGACTAGAAAAGACCTAATATTCCTGTCTTCAGAGTTCTTGTTAGGTTCCATCAAGTCATATCCGACTCGCAGCGACCCTTGTAGGGTTTTCAATGGCTGATTGTTTTTGAGATTGCCTCTTGAGTGGATTGCCACATCCTTCTCCAATTTTGGGGGGTGCTGAGAATCGAACCTGGGACCTGAGAGACTGCAGAGCGGCACTCTACCAACTGAGTTAAATCCCAGCCCTCAGAGTTCTTGGAGGAGAAAGAAATTAGGGGTAGGTGTGGCTGAAAAACTATTCAAAGAAACAGTAGCTGAAAAGTCCCCCAATTGGGCAAACTCATAAACTTGCAGATTTAAGAAGCCAACTTGAGAAGTATGGCTAAGGATAGGAGTATCTACTGAGAAGAAGGAAATTAAGTGAAACTTTATTGTTGTCAGGTGCTGTCAAGTTGGGTCCAACTCATAGCGACCCAAGTACAACAAAATGAAACACTCGACGCTGTGCCATGCCTGGCACTATTGTTAGTACTTCTCTGCTTTTCATAGGGTTTTTGATGACTGATTGTTTCAGGAGTGGGCTGCCGGTCATTCTCCCAATCCTGTAGCACCCAGTATTCCCAGGTGGTCTCCCATACCCAGTATTCCCAGGTAGTCTCCCATCCAAGGACTAACCAGGCCCAACCCTGCTTATCTTCTGAGATCCTATGAGATCAGATGTCAGGGTGGTATGGCTGAAGGCTCTAAGTGAAACCTTACTGGTACCTAATGCTGGGATCCTCTACCATTTACCCCTAATCTGTTAGAACACAAGTGGCTAAGGCATATCCCTCTAGGCATGAAATTTGTAAGATTTTTGTATGATGAGATCAAAAGAAAAGATTTAAAGATACTGATTATGGAGTTCCCATGGAAAGAGCCTGGCAGACATCCTACAGTGAAGCCTATAGATTTGTTTTTTACCCTTACACACAGACCTTCCAATCACCTTTTTAGTGTTCTACTCGTAAATCTGATATATTGCAGGTATACTGCGATCATCAGATATGTGGAGGAAACAGACATGATAGGGAAAAGAAAATTATATATTAAATATATATTATATATTATATATTATATATATTATATATTATTATATATTATATATTATATATATTATATATTATTATATATTATATATATTATATATAAATAATATATGTATATGTATGTGTGTATGTATATGTGTGTATATGTGTGTATGTATGTGTATATATGTATATGTATGTATGTATATGTGTATATATGTGTATATGTATATATGTATATATGTATATATGTACATACACATATGTATATGTATATGTATGTATGTATATATGTGTATGTATATGTATACACATTATATATGTATATATGTATATATATATATATATCCATCCATCCGACTAGTAGTCTAAGAAAGAAAAGACAAAACCATCCACAAAACAAAAACGGGAGCATAGTGTGGTGACGCATGCTTGTAATCCCAGCACTTGGGAGGTGGGGACAGGAGGATCTCAAGTTTAAGGCTAACTTGGACTACGTAGTAAGACCCCATCTCAAAAAAACAAACAGGCATTTTGACATCTCCAAATTTCTATCAAATGGATATGTCATACTACAGTTGAACATCTAGCTTATTTCCAGTTTTATAATATAAATTTAGCTCAGTTCATAGAGTGCTGCTCCAGACTTTCTGAGGATCTAGGTTTGATCCACAGCACCAAAGAAATGGGAGAAGGATGTGGCAGTCCTCCCCCAAAGCAAACCCAAAACAGCCATTGAAAATCCAATGAGTCATACACAACTCGAGGGCACCTAACAACAACAATATAAATTTATATAACATTTGCCATGAGATAATAATTGTAAAGCACAGTGAGGGACTCATGAGGGTTCACTATGATATTGTTTTTACTTTTGTATATGTATGAAATGTCCACAATAAAAAGGTAAATGATTTATATCTATGATAAACATATTGTGGTACAAAAAAAAAAAAAAAAAAAGGACTAGGGATGTAGCTCAGTGGGAGAGTACTTGCCTACCATGTGCAAGGATTTAAATTCTATCCCCAGCCCCGCAAAAAGAAAAAAGGAAAAACCAAACCAAACAAAGCCAAAGCAACAACAACAAAAAAACAAAAACAAAGCAAGCCCCTGAAGAACTAGAACCTATATGACTGAGAGCATTTCAAGGAAAAAAGCTTTCAGCACTTAAAAATGATAGAAATAAAAGACTAACTTACAGAATTAGAAGCATTGAAAGGTAAAATTGAGTAAACCTCACATCCAACAGAGCTAAAGGACAGAAAGGAGAAGTATTAGGGGAATCTTATCCAACATCCAAATAAATGTTCAGAGACAGGGGGAAGGAAAGAAGAGGAGTATAGTAGTGTTCTGCAGCGGAACAGAACCGATAATGTTTGAAGACATGGAAATACTTATCACCCTGATTTGATTATTACACATTCTATACATGTATTGGGGTTGGGATTTAGCTCAGTTGGTAGAGTGCTGCGCTCCAGTCTCTGAGGTCCTGAGTTCAATTCCCAGCACCACAAAAATGGGAGAAGGGCCTGGCAATCCACTCCCAAGGCAATCCCAAAACAGTCAGCCATTGAAAACCCTATGAGGGTCGCTATGAGTTGGATACCGACTCGACAGCACCTAACAACAACAACAACAATACATGTATCAAATTACCATAATGTGCCCCATAAATAAGTACAAATATTGTGCTTCAATAACAAAAATAAAACAAATTTTAAAAAGCAAGGAATTACATTTTTTTTTTTTTGTGGTACCTTGAGGTTGAATCCAGGGCGCCATGCACACATTTGCAAATGCTCTACCACTGAGCTGCGCCCCTAGCCCCTTTTTAATTTTTTATCTTGAGACAAGGTGTCACTAATTTATGCAGGCCGCCTCTGGCCTCGAACCTGCAATCTTCCTGCGTCTGCCCTCCAAGCTGCTGGGATTACAGGTGTGAGCCAGCATGCCCGGTGAAATTCTATTTTTCATAGCAAACACTACAGTTAATTTGGTTCTAAATTATATCCATGTATAGTGTTGAATAAAACAAAAAACTAAAATTTAAGATATAAGGCTCAATATCAAGTTTTATAACTACTTTTTGGGAATATACTTCTGTCACAGATATGGATTGTGGATCATCATCTTCAAACATCCAGTTTTAAATTAGTTTCCTAGTTGTCTTTTCTGCCCCATAACTGCTCTAAAGAATAGAATTTATATTAAATTTGATTATAAAATTTGTATTTCAAAGTTTGGGTAATGATTTGAAGAAAATTTATATATTTAAATGACTATTGTCATATATACTGATGGTGTTAACATTTGCTGTTTATTCATCTTATTTCATCACAGTATGATAATGCCTCCAGCACAGATTTTCAGACAAGGATTTTCAGACAAGCGCTAGAGGCATCTCTATATTGTAGCGAAATAAGATTAATTAAACACAATATAGCATATTGTTTATAAAGCTAAATTTATTCAACTTGAGGATTTTTATGTTCCCCCCCCCTTTCTCTTTCTACTCTTCTCTCTCTCTCTCTCTCTCTCTGCACCCCCTGTCTTTTTTGAGACAGGGTCTCATAGCCCAGGCTCCTCTGGAACTCAACTACGTAGTCCAGGCTGGCCTCAAACTCATAATTCTTTTGCCTCCACCTCCTGAGTGCTGGAATTACAGGTGTGCAACATGACATCCAGCTGGCTTTTTTTTTTTTTCATGGTCACTTATTTATTTTTGATACAAATGTACATAACACACGTCTTGACAGCCCACTCACCACCACACAGGTAGGACCTGGCCCCGTGGGGGAGAGGCAGATGGCGAGAAGAGCTGGCGGGTGCTGCGTCTGCCTGTCCAGCCCTCCCGGCTGCAGCCAGGGCCCCAAGGCCTCCAGAGGGTGGAACCACCTCAGGTGCAGTAGTGATGTGGATGCTGGCCTTGCAGATGCTAGGGGGAGGGGCTCTCAGCTCCACAGCCACCCAGCTGGCTTTTTTTTTAAACATACTTTTGTGGTGAAATTAATCCAAAATAATTTAAATCCAAAAATCTAGCAACTTAAATTTAGAAATATAGTAAATAATGTAGGCGATGTGCAAGTTTTCATGAAATTTAAAAACTAATATTTGTAAGAAATTTCACAAACTTTTAAATATTTATACAAAATTATTCTGTTGGCTATTAGAGAAGTTCTAAAAATTTAAGCCCTTGTGGTTTACATATATTCGAAATTACATATTTTATAATATTTATCTTAGGTAACTTATAAACCACACCAGAACTCATCATCTTGTTTCAAAGTTAGTGTTTCTGTTGCTGAGCCATTTTCTTCTAACATTGCAAACATTCCAAGGGACTTGGTTGAGGAGATTTTGGAGGAATTGGAGCACAATGTACCTCTCCTAGAAGTATATCCTGTTGAAGGACAAGATGCAGATATACAGGACATTGCTCTGGCCTTGGAAGTTGTAAGGTAATAGAGCTTTCTTTCCTTTGAAAGTTAAAATTACCATATTCAACAGTTAATTTAATGTTTAAGGGTTTGTTTGTTTGTTGTTGTTGAGACAGAGTCTTGCTATGAATCCAAGGCTATACTGGAACTCACTATGTAGCCCAAACTGGCCTCAAACTCACTGTGTAGTTAGGGTGGCCTCAAACTCATAGCAATCCTCCTGCCTCAGCCTAGTGATTGCTGGGATTAGAAGTATGCCCCACCACACCTGGTTTAAATTTGTCCATTTGTAATTAACATAATGTATTTGCAACTCCTAGTTAACATTTCATTGCAGAAGTATTATATATGAGTAATGAAAAGTTTTCCATTTTTATCTTGTATTTTATAAAAATTTAAAAGAGTTCTAGAAGTAACATTAATTTCTATTCATGTTTAAGCATCTTAAATATATTAGATTTCATTTTTTAAATTCTTCTTTAGATGTCAGTTTTTACATTTAACGACACTACAAATACTAGATGTCATCAGCTACACTGTGATTGCTTTTTTTAACTTGATAAAATTTGAGGGAAGGTGTATATAAACAAAATACAAATTTTTGGCATGTTTTTGTTTTTCTAATGTTTCCTCCCCATAGAAATTTTGTTGTATCTTACATGTCATTTCTTTGTTGAATGTTGTATCTTACATGAATTTGTTAAAATCATAGCCAAAATCTATGAAATTTAGAACCTGAATTTTACTACCCCACTTCCAGAAACATTATTTTATCTGCACTAATCTAAAATAGAATCTAGATCGTCTAATATATAAAGTTTTACCTCTTATTAGCTTACTCATAGGCTATTTAAAAATATTTTTAAGAATTAAGATTCAGGGATGGGCATGGTGGTACACACCACTGGAGGCAGTGGCAGGAGAATGCCAAATTCAAGGCCAGAGCCAGCCTATTTAACTTAGTGGGACTCTGTCGCAAGATGAAAAATTAAAAAAAAAAAAAAAAGGAGTCTGGGAGTGCAGGTCAGTGGTAGAGCGCTTGCCAAGTATGCATGAGGCCCTGTGTTCAGCCCTCCAGTACTGTAGAAAAATTAATAATAATAATTAAGATCCATGTAGAGAATTTTGACATCAGAATAGTTTTTTAATTCTAAACATGGTAGTGACTTATTTTCATTACTGTCATTCTAATTTGGTTTATTATAGGTTTTTTTATGATTTTCTTTGGAGAGACTGGGATGATGAAGAAAGTTGTGAGAACTATTCTGCTCTTATTGAAGAAAGAATTAATTTGTAAGTACAATTTAGAGAATGATTCAGCACATTATAATAGAGAAACATTGTAACTATATTGATACTTTTCAGGTGGTGTGATATACAGGATGGAACAATACCTGGTCCTATTGCACAGCGGTTTAAAAAAACTTTGGAGAAATATAAATGCAAGCGTGTTGAGCTCATTGAGTATCAGAGCAATATTAAAGAAGATCCATCTGCAGCAGAGGCTGTTGAATGCTGGAAAAAATACTATGAGATAGTAATGCTCTGTGGATTATTGAAAATGTGGGAGGATTTACGCCTTAGGTAATAATTTTCCTTAATTTAAGTACAAACAAAAGATTACATGTTCATTCTTTTATGATAGCACATGTTATATATATTGGCTTGATTAAGATGGTTCATAAAATTAGATGTCCAATTTATGAGTTAAGTGCAAAGTATAACCATATATGTATTGGAAATTATTATTACACTGGCTGAATTCACTGCACTCATTTCTTTTTGACTGAAAAAAAACCTCATAACCCCAGCCCTTATCTTTCAACTTTACCTTTTTGATTCTGGCAAAAGCATTAAAAAAAAGAGAAGGAACTTGATCTCTTCTACATATGTGAAGTAAATAAGAGTAAAGCAATGTAGATTTAATCAACATCACTCTCCAGAGTACTTGTTATTGTTGTTCTTGTTGTTAGGTGCCATGGAGTCGGTATCTGACTCATAGCAACCCTCATAGGGTTTTCAATGGCTGACTGTTTCGGGATTGCCTTGGGAGTGAGTTGCCAGGTCCTTCTCCCATTTTTGCAGTGCTGGGAATTGAACTCGGGACCTCAGAGACTGGAGTGCAGCACTCTACCAACTGAGCTAAATCCCAGCCCAGAGTACTTAGAATGTATTAAAATATTTTTACACTACTATGCACTGAAGAATGTATATATTTCTGTCTTTGTTTTATATATGGAGAAACAGAGTTCTTGTTCATGATCCCAAAATTGGTGAAAAGTCTTGAATGGAACCAAAGGATTTCTGACCATTTCATACTAAATTGTTAAACCCCTTCACTATGTTCCATCTTTACCAATTTATGCCCTTAGGAATTCTGATCCACTTTTTACTTGTTAGCCTAAATCTTTTCTTTTTGCATTTTCCTCTAAATTTGACCATTTTTTATTACAAAGAATACCATTCTAGTGCCTATTTTTGACATTTCAGTGCTATTGGGATTCCTGTGGTAAACTTTGGAATTACCTTGAGAAACTAACATACATAAGATTGTTAAAATCCACTTATCTAGAAAGCTATAGGGCTGGGGTTTAGGTCAATTGGTAGAGTACTTGTTCTGTGCACTCTGAGGCCGTGGGTTCCATCCCCAGCACCACAAAAACGGGAGAAGGACCTGGCAGTCCATTCATGAAACAATCAGCCACTGAAAACCCTATGAATAGCAGAGAAGCACTGACATAGTGCTGGGCATGGCACAATGTGGGGGAGTATTTTGTTCTATTGTACATAAGGTCAACTATGAGTCAGATCCAAGGTGATGATACCTAATAATAGCAACAAGAAAACCATATACTAAGCACAAACTGAATTTAAGCACAAGTTATCATTACTAGACTCCTACATGTCTTAAATGTTATAATCAACTAGTTCCAGGAATACAATAATACATGAGTTGATCAAAGCTTGTCATTAAGCAGGCTTGGGGATGCACACTTGTAATCCCAGTGAATCAGGAGGCTGAGGCAGAAGGATCTCAAGTTCGAGGCCAGAGGCAGCCTGTGTAATTTATAGAGGCCCTGTCTCCAAATAAAAAAATTAAAACTGAGGCTGGGAATGTAGCTCAGTGGTAGAGCACCTGCTTAGCCAAAGCAAGGCCCTGAGTTTGATACCCAGCACCACTAAATAAATAAGTAAATAAATAAATAAATATAAAAATAAAATTAAAAGTGGGCTGGGTTACTGCCCAGTGACAGAGCACTTGCCAAGTATGTGTGAGTCCCTGGGTTCAACTTTGAAGTACCACAAAAACCTGCCACCAGAGAACAATTATGAAGTCTGGAAAAAATATATTAAAATTATTTGATTCTGAAGGAACTATAAAATGACCAAGGCAACAATAAGAAAAGTTTATCATTGAAATTGGTTTATCCTTGGAATAGGGTAAGAAATGGGAATTTGTAGGTTTTTGGTCTGAGGGTGATCCCAAATTTTCTTAGCTCTGGCAGCAAAGGATACAATCTTAACTATATTAAGGTGACAAAAAATCAAGAATTTAGGACTGGCAGGGTGGCTGGAAATTTAGGGAGGATAACCTAAAAGCAAATGAGCTGCAAAGGGAGTTGTGGTCTAAAACTTGAATATAAACTCATCTAGATCCTTGGCTGACTACTAAACTATGTTGGCACTGGGAGGAAGGGAAGAGGAGAAGAAATCAAAGGAACCATGCTGAAAAAAAAGGAATAGCAGGAAGTTGGAGAAACTGAGCAGAGATGTCAGTTGCTGCACACCTCATGGTAAAGTTTGCCATTAAAGGCCAGACAAGTTAGCTTCCTGCTAGAATACAGAACTGACAGTCCTCAAGAAAGCACTTGACAGTAGGACACCAAGGTGCATACCTGTAACCCCAGCAATGTGGGAGCCCGAGGAGGAAAGACTGAGCATTCAAGGCTACAGGCAGCCTGTGCAATTTAGCGAGACACTGCCTCAAAATAAAAAGTAAAAAAATGACTAGAGATGCAAATCAGTGATAGAGCACCTGCTAAGCATGTGCATGGCCCTGCATTTAACCACTCAGTACTGGAAACAAAACAAAACAACAACAACAACAACAAAAAAAAAAACCATTTGACATACATTTTGACCACCTTTTATGAGAAAAACTTTAAAAAAAAAAAAAAAAAAAAAACAGCCTTGGATCAGAAGGGATTTTCCTCAACTTCTTTTAAGCTGCCCAAGAAAAAGCCCATCAGCTGCATACTCAGTGGCAAAAGAATGGTTGTTCCCCTACAATCAAGAACAAGATAAGGATATCCATTGTTACCACTTCTGTTCAAATTGTACAGGAGGTTCTAGCCAGGGCAATTAGGCAAGAAAATGAAATAGAATGCATCCAGATTGGAAAGGAAGAGGTAAAATGATCTGTATTCACAGATAACATGATCTCGTGTAAAGAAAATCTTATAATGAAATACTATTCCATAATATAAAGCAACAAATTGCTATTGTACACTATACCAGGTTGTATCCCAAAAACAAGCTAAGTGAAAAATGCCAGCCTCAAAGGAGTATATAGTAAGTTATTCTACTTTAAAATTCCATTTAAAAATTCCCAAAAAGGTGTGGAACAATAGGGATTCTCATTCATTGCTGGGAGGACTGCAAAATGGTATAATCACTTTGAAAGACAGTTTGGAAGTTTCCTACCAAACTTTTTTTTTTTTTTTTTTTTTTTTTTTTTTTTGTGCCAAGGACCAAATCCAGGACTTTACATTTTCTAGGCAAGTACTCTGCCACTATGTTACATCTCCAGTGCCCAAACTAAGCACTAAACATACTCTTACCATATGATCCAGCAATCACATTCCTTGGTATTTGTCCATGGGTGGAAAATTAATGCATAGTATACACAAAAACTTGCACATTGGTTTTTATAGCAGCTTTATTCATAATTGCTAAAACTTGGAAGAAACCAAGATGTCCTTCAATAGATTAATGTACAAATAAACTGTGGAATGTCCAGATAACTGAATATTATTCAGCACTGAAGAGACTTACCAAGTTATGAAAAGACGGAGAAAACTTAAATGCATATTACTAAGTGAAAGAAGCCAATGTGAAAAGGCTACATTCTGTATGACTCCAACCATCTGACGCTCTGGAAAAGACAAACTATGAAGGTAATAATAAGATCAGTGGTTGCTAAAGATTAGTGGGGAGCTCGGGAAGAATAGGCAGAGTATAGAGGATTTTTAGGACAGTGAAAATACTCTGTATGGTACTACAATGATGGCTGTGTGTCAATATACATTTGTCCAAACCCCTGGAATGGATAATGTCAAGCATCAGTCTTAATGTAAATTATGGACTTTGGGGGATAATAATGTGTCAGTATAAGTTCAATAACTATAACACAAGTACCACTCTGGTGCTGGATGTTGATAGTGGGGAGGTTGGATGTAGGGGATGAGTGGTATATGGAAACTCTGTGTACCTTTTTCTCAGTTTTTCCATGAATGTAGAACTACTCTAAAGCATAAAGTCACTTAAAAAATAAAAGGAAATCTATGATAGGAAGCAACTCATTATTTACCTGGGAATGAATGTGGAAGATTGGCTGCAAAGATACATGAGGAATCTTATCAGTGTGATGGAAATGTTTTATATATTCATTGTTATGATTGAGCCAAATAGGTGTATACTTTGTTGAACTTTCATGGAATAGTTTCCTTAAAATGATTATATTTTATGTAAATTACACCTAAATAAATTTAATTTTTGATTTGCATTGCCCAGATGGCTAAGGATGTTGAATATTTATTCATGATTGTTGGCTATTTGTATTTCTTCTTTTGAGAAGTCTCGGTTCAGTTCTTTTCCCCATTTATGTAAATCAAAACTACACTGAGATACCATCTCAGTATAATCACAATAGCTACCATTAACAAAACAAACAACAAAAAAATGCTGGTGAGGATGCAGGGAGAAAGGAACTCTCATACACTGCTGGTGGGAATGCAGATTGGTGCAGGTACTATGGAAATCAGTATGGAGGTTCCTCAAAAAACTAAAAATAGAACTACCATATGACCTGGCTATCCCACTCCTGGGTATATATCCAAAGGAATATAAGTCTTTATACCATAGAGATACCTACTCATCCATGTTTCTTGCAGTGTTATTCACAATAGCCAACATATGAAATCAACCTAAGTGTCCATCAACTGATGAATACATAAAAAAATTGTGGTATATACACCATGGAGTTTTATTCAGCTATAAAGATTGACAAAATTATGGCATTTGTTGGAAAATAGATAGAACTAGAGATCATCATTTTAAGTGAAATGAGCCAGACCCAGAAAGATAAACATCACATTTTCTTCATATGTGGACGTTAGCCTTCTATATATATTCATTATTAAAACATACAGGTCATGAAAGAAGAAGAGACCTAAGTAGGGAAAGATAATGGACTAAAGAAAAAGGGAAGGAAGCAAGAAGAAAGAGTAACAAGTTATTGTTGTTAGGTGCCATTGAGTGGTGTCCCAACTCATAGCGACCCACATAGGGTTTTCAGTGGCTGATTATTTTGGGATTGCCTCAGAAGTGGATTGCCACATCCTTCTCCCATTAGAGTAATGGCAGAAAAGAAAATATCACATATGTTCCCCTTATGGCAAAATCGGGATGTACATATATATGAGTAGACCCTCAACTAGATGGATTGACACAGTGTCTGCAACAACGGGCTCAAACATAAAAAAGATGGTGTGCTCAGCACAGAAGCAGGGAAGTGTTTCATTCTCTTGTACATAGGGTCACTATGAGTTGGACCTGACTCGACGGCACCTAACAACAACTCAGAAAAAAGACATGCAAGTAGGGAGACAATTGGTGAGGATTGATGGGAGGAGAAGGGGGTCATGAGAGGGTAAGGGTGAAGTGAACATGAGCAAAGTACAATGAAATGCATGTATGGAAATGTCATAATGAGACCAGTTAAGTTGTACATTAAAAATTAGTGATAAAATTTTTCAAAAAAATCTTAATTTGAAAATTAAGAGAAAGGAATAAATTTTTTTTCATTTAACATAATACATAAATAATAAATTTAATTTTTTAAAAACTATATATTACCTTTGATTTTAAAAGGAGGATAGGCTGGGTGCAGTGGTGCATGACTGCAATCCCAGCAACCTGGGATGCTGAGGCAAGAGGATCACAAGTTTGAGGCCAGAGGGAGCCTGTATAACTTAGTGAGACCCTGTCTCAAAACAAAAAATAAAAAAGTGAGCTGGAGGTGCAACTCAGTAGTAGAGCACTTACAAGGCATGCGTGAGTCTGAGGGTTACTGCCAAAAAAAGAGAGGGTGACATAGTAACTAATGTGATTTCCTGAATGTTTAGTCTGATAGATGGTGAAAAAATATATGACCAGTTTTCTGTTTCTCGAGATCAAAACCACTTGCTTAAATAGGGATCATGCTGAGTGAGTTTGATTTTGAAATGTTTAATGAAATTTTTGCTTTGGAGGACACTGCTAATATGTTGAAATTCAAATTTTGGTTACTTGCATGACAAATTGTTAAAAGCAATTTCTTGAAATCTTATGCTTAACAAAAGTATTTTTTGAGATATCAGCTCTGCATCCCCTTAGGATCAAGCAATAATCAAAGTGCTGCAGAGAACGAAAGACTATGTCTAAGGAAGTTACTGGTAAATCTACATCTACTAGAAAAGTAGTGGCCCTTTCGCTGACAGTAATGATAAAGCCAACAGTTATACTGACATTTCCCCCTCACTTTCTTTTGGAGATACTTAAATGATTAAGACAAACAAAAAAAGAATAAGAAAGGAAGAAAGAAGAAAGGAAGAAAAAGAAAGAAGGAAAGAAAGAAAGAAAGAAAAGTAAAAAAGGAAGGAAGGAAGAAGGAAGAAAGAAAAGGAGGGAAGAAATGATATAGGAAATGTAAGAAAAGTAGAAAGCAAAGAATGGAAATAATTGTTGTTGTTGTTGTTAGGTGCTGTCGAGTTGGTATCCGACTCATAGCGACCCTCATAGGGTTTTCAATGGCTGACAATTTCGGGATTGCCTTGGGAGTGGATTGCCAGGTCCTTCTCCCGTTTTTGCGGCGCTGGGAATTGAACTCAGGTCCTCAGAGACTGCAGCGCAGCGCTCTACCCACTGAGCCAAATCCCAGCCCTGGAAATAATTAGAAGTGTCAAATGTCAAATAATATAAAAACAATGGAAAAGCTACAATAATTCTGCTAGGGGGGTATCAGCCAACTATTCTACAGAGACCATATCCTTTGAAACAAAACTATCTGTTAATTGAACATAACATTTAAAATTAGGTATGTCCGGAAAAGTCTTATCCTTCAATATGACATCACATAACCTATCTCTGCTTTGTGTGAGTCTACATCCTAGTAGATTATGAAAGTAAAATCAGGAAAATTTTTCTACTCTGGTGGAAATTTGAGGTGGCTGAACCAATGTTATAGTTGGTTGCATGCATATTTCCAGGTACAATTAATTAAAATGAAAAGATTTAGAGTTTAAGGGTTTAAGCATAGTTATCTAAAAGAACTTAATCATTACATTGCTCATAAATTGCTGACTGCTGTCAGAGAGTTTACAAACTAATGAAACTTATTTCTCAAAGATGCTTAGTACCAAGTTTTTATTTACTAAGATAGATTGAGTCTTCCATGTTAAGTTAATCACAAATAAATATTTTCAACTATAGAGTTCATGGACCTTTCTTTCCAAGGATTTTGAGACGTAGGAAAGGAAAAAGAGAATTTGGAAAGACTATAACACATATTGTAGCAAAAGTGATGACTACTGAAATGGTAAGAAATGCACTTGATTCCTGTTTGTTCATTTAAGTTTTAGCTGCATGTAATAAGAAAGAGGCTCCCCACAGGTAGAGCTCTTGTCTGATCCAATACTGCCTTCTTTTCTCGGTTATATCCCACTCAGTGATTGGCATATAGGTACTAAATAAGTAAATGTTGATAACTATTTACTGAGCCATAGTTTTATTGCCAGGTACTATATTAGTTGCCATGATAAGGAAGACAGACAATCATGAAAAAGACTGCATTTAGGAGAGATACAATATTGACCTAGCCCTACAGTCTTGATTTTTCATACATGTGACAGATGTCAAGTACTGTGGAGATATGGTTAAGTAAATAGGCAGTTACAACTATCATAACACCAACTGAGAAATGCTATAATAAGGGCATGCACAAGGTGCACATAGAAGGAGTACATGAGACAGAATCAGGAATTCTGACAGTGCTGGCTGGGAAAAATAACCTAATTCAAACCTACAGGATAAATATAAATTTAGACAGCTCCAAGCCAAAGAATGTTCTAAGCCAAAAAGTAAATATTTCAATCTTACTGACCTTAATAGCATTTCATCTCTCTCTCTTTGAACTATTCTTCTTCCTTATTTTGTTACAATCCTTTCTTGGTATTCATTCTCTCTAGTCTCTCTTTTCTCCTGATGCATTCTAAATGCTTAGTACTTGTCTTTTCCCTGTACTGTATTGTTACAATCTTCTACCATAACTTCATTCATATATACTTATAATCCAAAATTATATCTGCTGGCCAGGTTTTTGTTCTAAACCCTAAAGCTATATGTCCAACAACTGCCTATTTTTCATACACTCATCTGTTATTCACCACTTGACCACCTCAAAAGTATTTCAGCTCTTATGTCTACAATTAAGTTTATGACCTTATCCATTGATTTGCTCATATTCTAGAATTCAGACATTTCCATTTAAAAAAAGAAAGAAAGAAAAGGCTTTCTCAAGCTGGAAATGGTGGCACACACTGGTAATCCCAGTGCTGGGAATCCCAGGCTCAGGCAGGAGGATCACAAGTTTCAGGCTTCCCTAGGCTACCCAGAGAGACCCTATGCGTCATTACAAAAAAAAAAAAAAAAAAAAAAAAAGTATAGATTTTGCTTTTTATCCTCAGCCTTATTTTATTTTCATTTTTACTCCTCATTTTCTCATTTTTGTTTTTAAATATGTTCTGGCTTTATTTTCTTAATTTTCCTATATGTGACAGAAATTTCCTTGATTTTTATCTAGAACTGGCTTTACAATTTTGTCTTCATTTTGTAAGTGGTTAGCTCTGAGAGGCCAGCCTAATGAAAGGAAGACTGCTATGAAAAGGCAGCAGCATCAATTGCCACTTTATTTAGACCTTTGATTTCAGATTTACCTTTGAGGTTGGCAGAATATTTTACTCTTCACAGTGGTGGTAGCTATGCACATTGCGTTTAATAACTTTCTCAACTTTGAAGATTCTTTTCTTGAAAACTTAACTTGATGTTAACTCTCCAAAATAGTTTTATCCAGGCCTATCATCTTTAGCTTGCAGCTGTAACACTGTGGCGTCAGGTCTCGGAAGCTAAGCAGGGTTGGACCTGGTTAGTACTTGGATGGGAGACCATCCGGGAACACCAGATACTGTAGGCTTGGGAGAAAGACCTGGCGATGCACTCCTAAAAATCAATCCGACATTGAAAACCCTATGAATAGCAAAGAAGCACTGACAGTAATGTTTTGCCTGTTGTACGTAGGGTCGCCATGAGTTGGACACCCACTGGATGGCACCTAACAACAATAGTCATCTTTATACTGGTAATCATTATAAGATGTACGGTGGAAGGACATGGACTTTGCAGTCAGATAACCCAATGTTCAAACCCTATCTCAAACCACTTAATATCTATGTGATCTTGGGAGGCTTCATAACCTCTTAGAACCTCAATTTCCTGATTTGTAGTGTATTTTAAGAAGAAAGAGATAAAAATTATATACTGTACTGGTAAAGAGCATGGGTTCTAAAGCCACATGGCCTGAATTCCCAGTTTTGTCACTAGTTATTTGGTTTTCAACATGTCATTTAATTCATCTATGCTTTAGCACCTCACATGTAAAATGGAAAAAACAGTACTATGATTAGAATAATGCTTACAACATAGTCAGTGCTCAGTAAATGTTTTCTACTTGTTCAAGTGTGTGAACTAAAGTTGAACAAGAGTCATTCCCCTGGGTCTAGGAGGAACAGTGGTATCCCCATTGCTCATCACAAGCCCCTATGCTGGTCCTTATTTTAGTGTGGAGACAACACAGTGTGGCAGTAAAGAACAGGCTTTGTCTTTTTTATTTTATTAAAGACAGAATTTTGCTATGTTGCCTTGGCTAGGCTCAAACTTGTGATCCTCCGGGCTCAGCCTCGTAAGTAGCTGGTGTAACAGATGTGTGTCACCATGTCTGGCTAGGACGTAGACTTTGAAATCATAAGAATCTGGGTTTGAGTCACTATTTTGCTTCCTTAATCTATAAAAGAGGGTAATGAAATCTATCCCACAGTGAAATAACTAAGTGAAAAGAATTTTTTTTTTTTCAGTAGTAGGGCTTTGAATCCAGACCCTTGCACATGCTAGGCAAGCCCTCTAAATCTAATCTGCATTCACAGCCCCTCTTTTTTTTTAATTTCTCATTTGAGACAGAGTCTCGCTAAGTTGCACAGGCTATCTTTGGCCTGGAATTCCCAATCCTCCTGCCTCAGTCTTCTGAGTAGTTAGGATGACAGGGGTGTAGTACATACTACAGTGTCTGGCTTAAGTAAAACAATTTATATAAATCTTTTATTTTCTTTTTTGTTTTTTGAGACAGAGTCTTGCTGCATTGCCCAGACTGGTCTAGAACTCACTATGTAGACCAGTCTGGTGTCGAACTTGCATTGATCCTCCTGCCTCAGCCTTTAAAGTGCTGGAATTACAGGCATGTGCCACCACATCCAGTGAGAAATGACTTTCTAAGTAATATGCCCATTTTTAATTGGGCTTTTTGTTTTTTGTGTTTTTCAGCACTTAGGAGTTGAACCCAGGGCCTCACACATACTTTGCAAGTATTTTACCAATGGGCTGCATCACCGATCCATTTTTTATATATTTTAAGTCAGGGTCTCACTAAGTTGCACAGGCTGCCTTTGGCCTCAACTTGGGATCCTCCTGCCCTTGCCTCCTGAGTCCCTGGGATTACAGACATGCACCCTTGTGCCCAGCCATTGTCTGTATTGTTGATCATAAGAGTTCCTTATATATTCTGGAAACTAGACTCTGACTACATGCATGTTTTGCAAATATTTCCCCCCATTCCATAGGCTGTCTTTTCACCTTCTTAATGTTGTTCTTTGATGCACAAAATATTTTAATTAGAGAGAAGTCCCAATTTCTCTCTTTTTTTGGCAGTGCTGAGGATTGAACCCCAGACCTTCCACCTGCTAAGCAAGGACTCTACCGCTGATCTACATCCTCAGGCCCTATTTTTTTTTTTCTTAGTCATGTTTTTGGTGTCATACCTACAACTCCAAGGTCATGAAGTTTTACCAGGATTTGTATGGTTTTGGTTCTTATTTTGCATTAGGCCATTAATCCATTCTGAGATAATTTTTGTGTTTACTGAAGTTAGTGTCCAACTTTATTCTTTTGCATGCAGATATTCATTGTTCTAACGTCATTTGTTAAAGAGACTGAATGGTCTTGCTAACCTTGCAAAAAATTAATTGTCCATAGTTATATGGCTTTGTTTCTTTCAGTTCTTTTCCATTGGTTTCTATGTCTATCCTTAATGCTAGTTTCATTAATATTTGATTGCTATAGCTTTGTAGTAAGTTTTGAAATCAAAGTGTGAGTCTTCTACTTTGTTATTCTTTTTCAATATTGTTTTGGCATAATCTCTTGCAATTCCATACGGATTTAAAGATAAGTTCTTTCATTTCTGCAAAAAAAGTCTGTTGAAATTTTGATAGGAATTACATTGAGTCTGTAGATTAATTTGAGTAGTATCACCATACTAGCAAAAAAAAAAAAAATCTTCTAATACATGAACGTGGGATTTCTTTCCATTTATTTATGTCTTCTTTCTTGCAACAATGGTTTGTTGTTTTAACAAAGAAGTCTTTCACTTCCTTGGTTAAAATTACTCCTAGACATTTTCTTCTTTTCCATGCTATTATAGATGAAATTGTTTTCTTAATTTCCTTTTCAGATTGTTCAGTGATGGTATATAGAAACAAAACTGATTTTCTGAGTGTTGATTTTGTGCCCTCCAACTTTGCTGATTTTGTTTATTAGCTATCATACTTTTTGCGGGAAGATTTTTTGAGGGATTTTCTATATATATGATCATGTCATGTGCAAAAAGTGATAATTTTGCTTCTGCCTTTACAATTTGGATGCCTTCTCTTTTTGCCTAATTGCTCATAGCTAGAACTTCCAATATTGTGTTGAATAGTTGTGTTCCAATATTGTGTGTTCCAATATTGTGTTGAATAGTGTTCCAATATTGTGTTGAATAGTAATAGTGAAATTGGGCACCCTCCTCTTGTTCCTGATCTTAGGGGTTATAATTGGTGGAATTATGTCCCCTCAAAATTCATATGTTAAAGTCCCAACCCTCAATACCTTAGAATGTAAGCATATTTGGACATAAGGTCTTTAAAGAGGTAATAAAATTAAAATGAAGCCATTAGAGTGGGCCCTAATCTAATCTGACTTAAGTCCTTATAAGAAAAGTAAATTTAGATACACAAAGAGATTCCAGGGATGCATGTGCAGAGAGATGACTATGTGAAGAGGCAGCCAGGCAGCTGCCACTTATAAGCTGAAAGAGGCTTCAGAAGAAACCACACTTAATCTTGAAGTTCCAACCTCTAGAATTGTGAAAAAATAAATTTTTCTTGTTTAAGCAAGCTAACTTGCAGTATTTTGTTATGGCATCCGTAGCACACTATGATACAAGAGAAAGTTTTCTGTCCTCTGTTGAGCATGATGTCAACTTGTGTTTTTCATAAATTCCCTTTACCATGTTGAGGAGGTTCCCTTTTATTCCTAGTTTTCTGAGAGCTTTTGTCATGCAAAGACATTAGATTTTGTCAAGACAATAAATTTTGTTTATTTATTTATTTATTTAGGTCTGGCTATATAGCCCAGGCTAGGCTCAAACCCATGATCCTCCTGTCTCAGCCTTTTGGGCCCTGGGACTACAGGCACCAACCACTATACCAGAAAATAAAAATAAATAAATAAATAAAAATAAAAAATCTTTTTTTTTCCTGCAATGGAGATAATCATGTAGTTTTCCCCTCCTTTTCATTCTATTAATGTGGCATGTTACATGGTTTGATTTTTGTATGTTAAATCACCTTTTCATTTCTGGGGTAAATCTCACTTTATCCCTTTTAATGTGCTATTGGGCTCAATTTGCTAGAATAGGAATTTGACATTTATATTCATAAGAAATATTGGCCTGTAGTTGTCTTCTGTGACTTTGTCTAGCTTTGTTATCAAAGAATGATGGCATAGAATGAGTTAATAAATAAAATAATAATAAAATAAATAATAAAATTAATAATAAAATAATAATATAAATAATAATAAAATAATAAAATAAATAATAATAAAATAAATAATAATAAAATAATAATAAAATAAAATAATAATAAATAAAAAGTTCTTTTCTCATATTTTTGAAAGAATTTGAGAAGAACTGGTGTTAATTCTTCTTTAAGTGTTTGGTAGAATTTACCAATGAAGGTATCTGGTCCTGGGCTTTTCTTTGTTGGGAGGTTTTTTATTATTTAACCTCTTTACTTGTTAAAAGTCTGTTCAGATTTATTATTTCTATTCGAGTCAGTTTGAGTAATTAGTGTGTTTCTAAGAATTTGTAAGATTAGTCTTTATTGGTGTACAACAACTCATAATATACTCTTAGAATCATTTTTGTTTCCATAAAGTCAGTAGTGGTATCTCCACTTCCATTTCTAATTTGATTTATTTGTAGCTTCATTTTCTTAGCCAGTTTAATTAAAAGTTTGTCAATTTTTTTGATTTTTTCAAAACGTCAGTTTTTGATTTCACTGATTGTATTAGTTCCCCATTTCACTGATCTCTAATCTTTATTATTCTTTTTGCTGGTTTTGTGTTTAGTTTGTTCTTTTTCTAGTTCCCTAAGATACAAAATTATTGTTGTTAGGTGCCATTGAGTCAGGTCCAACTTATAGCAACCTTCATAGGGTTTTCAATGGCTGATTGTATTGGGATTGCCATATCCGTCTCCCATTTTTGCAATGCTGGGAATTGAACCAAGGGCCTCAGAGAGTGCAGAGCTGCACTGTACCAACTGAGCTAAATCCTAGCCTGCATGATACAAAATTAGGCTATAGATTTGACATCTTTCTCTTTACATGTAGACATTTAGTGCTGTAATTTTCCCTCTGAGTTTGCTTTCGCTGCACCCCTTAAGTTTTGGTATGTTATGTTTCATTTTGATTCATCTCAAAGTAGTTTCTGATTTTTCTTGTGTTTTCATCTTTGGCTGATCTGTTTTTTTTTTTTTTTTTTTTTTTTTTTTTTTTTTTTTTTTTTTTTTTTTTTTTTTTTTTTTTTTTTTTTTTTTTTTTTTTTTTTTTTTTTTTTTTTTTTTTTTTTTTTTTTTTTTTTTTTTTTTTTTTTTTTTTTTTTTTTTTTTTTTTTTTTTTTTTTTTTTTTTTTTTTTTTTTTTTTTTTTTTTTTTTTTTT